>BQNB010000678.1:125724-161561 GCA_026074375.1 Tanacetum coccineum | reverse complement strand
GCCGTTGGGCAACGCGTTGGTGGGGTGTAGTAACGCCGGACAACGCCGGCCAACGCCGTTGCCGGCGTTACTACACCGAGGCCTCTCATAGTGTGTTAATTTACGAGTTTAAATGAGTTCTATTCATAATTTACAATTTAATTTAATGAGTTTTATTCATAACAAGGATTTGATACCCGCGCTTCGCTGCGGTGTGTTTAGAAGACGTTGTTAAGGCAGTCTATCTGTGACAATTACGTTACAGAGTTGTTAATAGTTACATGCTAACAGCTGTACATATATCATTCAAGAAACTAACACTTGGAAAAAGGACGCAAACACAAAAGAAAAACAAATGCAACCAACCATATTTTGCTAACTTTCTATAAACCAAGAATTACATCGCATAACCAAACCTACATCTATCCTTATAAATATATATGGTATCTTGAGATTGATTGCACATGTATCTATTCGACATAGTGGTACATTCAGTGGTTCAAATCAAAGAAAGAAAAAATTATGTAATATATAAATGCAATGTTGATTGATGGTTTTTACACTATATATATAATATATAATAAAATATAAAATATATATAATCTAAAAACAACACAAATCATGAAACCGAGATGTAGTATAGAGTTGTTCCGGGTCGTTTTTCCCAACGAGGCTGTGCTGGAAAATCGATACAGTCGAAGATTTGAGTTTAAAGGAGATTTTTGGATTTTGGATTAAACTACGAATTTAATAGCACAATTAAACTATAGAGAAAAATTTAAGAAAAACTAAAATCATTAACTAGCACGAAAAAATTACAAAGTTAACTAAAAATGTGAGCTTAAAACGAGAATTTAAATCTAAAGCAACTTCTAATAACAAATTTAATGCCTAAAATCACAAATTTAAAAAGAGGGGGGGGGGCAAATTTTAGGAAAAGAATTTGGAATTTTCTTTACTATTTTGGAATTTTTTTTATGAATTTTTAAAATAAAAATGAATTACTCAAAAAATAAAACTTTTTCTAAAAATTAAAACTAAAATTTTACTTTTATTTTTCAAAATTACGAGATTTAAAAAGAAAATTATTGCAAAAAGAATTTTAATTTTTCAACTATTTTTCTATTTTTTTATGATTTTTCTAAGAGAAAGAAATTAACTAAAATCTATTTAAATTCCTAGAAAATACAAATTAAACTGGAAAAATAAGGAAAAATGGTTTTTAAATACTAAAAAGGTGCAGAAAATCAATGGCACAAAAAGCCCTAATTTTTATACCCTAATCGAATCCTAATTTTATCAATTAAAACTAAACCCTAACTTTTATTAAACTAATTTCTAAAATAATAAAACTAATTTATTAAACTAAAAAGACAGGGTAGGAAATGTAATAAAAGAAAGAAAAGGGTAGGCGGGCAAACCTTCTATATTTTACACTACAGTGTAAACGGGTAACCCTAAACTATGGGAAAAATACTAAACAGACCCTACGACTTGGCTTATTTTTGGCTTATTAAAAAGTGAAAATAAGCAAAAACTTAAAACTACAAACTTATAAAGGAGCTTATTCTCAACAACTTTAATAAAGGCACTTTGAACTTTTAACAATAGAATAAGCTAGAAACTTAGCTTTTTGGACTGTGTTACAGAAACTAGGTGTTTACTAGCTTATTCACACTTTGGCTTAATTCTAGCTTATTTCTAGATGAAAGTTAAAACTAAAAGAAGCTATAAAAAGCTTAAGATGTTTACTAAGTATTTCTAAAAAGAAATGAACTACAAGTAACCTAGATTAATGAGAAATTTACTATCAAATAGTGAAAGTTCAATCTTAAAACTGTTTTAAAGCTATTCCTAATAAGCTAATCAGCTTAAAACTACATTTTAGAAACCACAATTTTGGAAATAAGCTAACCTAAGAATATTGAATTTACCTAGATAAAAGGTTTTTGATATGAACAACTAGAAAAGAGATATCAAAAGAGATTAAGCTAAAAATTGCAGCTGCTACTATAACACTTTTGCAAGATGATTTAAGCTAATCTAAAACTGAGAAATGAAACTTAAGAGCTTATCTATATTAAGCTAATGGAATACTATCAAGATGCTAAAAACTAAATTCTAACTCCTAACTTTCAAAACTAAAAGACAGCTTAAAAATCAACAGCAACAACAGTTCTTACTGAGTAGAACTATTGATTGCTGATGTACTTGGCAATGGCTTAAGTGCAGGCCAAATTTTGAGGTAAAAATTCTTTAAACCTACTCACTATATGTATTTAACTCTACATTAACTAAGTGTGATCAACAAAATGAATAAAACACCTTAAATCTACAACACTTAAAAAACCTTAAAGTGCCCTGGTGCTAAGAAAAGTATTTTGAACCTCAAATCTTGACAATCTACAAACTAAACTTTCAAAACTTGTTTAAACTTGTTAACTTTGAAATTCTAAACTATACAAAGTGTTTTAACAAGGTTAAGTTGACTTTAATAGTCAAATATGTCTTATCCCAAACACTAGTTATCCTGAACTGTCCAAAATGAAGCACTCTTAAAATCTACTTTAAAAGCTTAAACACTAAAACCTTATAGCTACTCAACCTAAAACTAACCTAATTAAGCTAGTTTAGCAATTAAACCTACAGCTTATTAAAAATAATGAGCTAGTTACTCTCCTAGCTTATTCTACTAATAAGGACAGTTTTAAAGGAAATGAAAGCTAAATGGATTCTATCTACAATTACTTAAAGCATTTGCTTATCTAAACTAACTAAGCAATATTAAGCATGATTAAACACAATCAAAGACAATATAATAAGCTAAAGTATTAAGCTATAAATGCTAAAAGTTTAAAACATGAATTTAAACCTGTGAATGTAGACTCTGAACCTAGGTCACTCTTTCTGAGTGAGTGACCTTAAAATACACTCCTATATGGCTCCTAGCCTCTAAACCTTTAAGATTTTTGCTCAATAAGCTATATGTAGCTTATTACTCCATAAGCTTCCAACATTTGATAAATTTGAACTCAAATGGACTAAATTTGAACAATAAGAGACAAAAACAGTTTTAAAAAACTTTTAGTGATTTTAGAACAATTTTAGAGCTAAAAGAAACAAGATAAGCTAATTCGAGCTTATTACAAGCTTATTGACCAAATTCAGCTTATTTAATGAAAAACTTAAACACTAACACAATTAAACTTGCTTTATTGATTAGAAATGAAGAGTACAAGTTCAAAAATAGAAAGTACAACTGAATTTGAAAAGATTTAACAAGAACTTAATTCGACTTAATTGAACAGTAACTAAAAGAGAAAATTACAAAAGTAAAACTGAACTCTAAAAAACTAACTACTCTTAAAGCTGAAATACAAGCTTATTTATAGCTGAGAGATGATGAGAGGATGAAAGCTTCAGTTAATCCTAGCCCTTGAATCCTTTCTCCATGATTTTTGAGCCGTTGGATCCAAATCATGAGGTGTTCGAACCAATGGAATGTTGACACGTGTCTCAAATGACGTGGAGGTGATTTAATACGAGGTGGGGTGAGCTTGTAGAGACGGGAGAAGGGTTTTTGCAAAGTTGGGTTTGTTTCGTATTTGGGCAGGAAAAGCTGTTAGATGGTGGTTATAAGGAATTAAGCCCACTTTTGATTTTAAAACTTTGAAGTAATTGCAAAAATGGCCCCTCCATTTTCTTTCTTCAAGATGTAGTGTAAATTGACTTTCGGATTTAACATAAATGGCCCTTGTGGTTGATAACCTTTATTTTCCTCATAATAACCAACTTTCATCTTTTGCAATTTTAGTCCTTTGACTTTAAAACATTCAAATAAGCCCTTGATCTTTGAAAACTTGTCAACATTGGTCCTTGGCTTTCATTTTGAGCTTTATTGACTTGTATCGGGCTGATCCGGCTTTGATTGATTTTCATTCTTCACTCTTGTCTTGTCTCTTCTGTTTCTTGTCGGTTTTTGATCGTTTTTGCTTCCTTTTGTCTTTATAATCCTTTCCTGCACGTTAAGACACAAAAGCACACATTTTTCTATCTTTTTGGCATTATTTGGCAAAATCCCGGGTATTTAATATATACAATTAAGCATTTATCATTAAGCTAAAATGGGTCAAAATGGAATGAGTAAGTCGTGATTTGAATTTGGGCTTGTAATGGGTTCATTAGGGTTTTCTAAGCTTCAATTTCTTGTATACCACTGGTAGCAGTTCCTAGATTCTATTATGGCTAGTTATTTTGTACGGCCTACTAAGTATTACGGGTAACTCTCGGCTAGTATGGCTTTAGGTTGTATATATTCTTTTATCTTGTAACCTAATCGTTGTGATCGTTTTGTATCTGAACCAATCATGTATGTTTCCAATTATATATGGAATGGTGGTATTATGTCATGTCTATAATCGAATTTGTTGTGAATGAATGTCGATTTGGTTATATCATTATTGATTACAATTCGGTTGTATATTTTACTGTGTGATGTGATCTCACTTTATTTAGCATGCATATGTCATGTCATGGTTATGATTTTATGAAATCTAACGGGTATTAAATTTTCTTGTGATTGAAGAAAATGGCACCAGAACAAACCACGATGTTAAACACAGCCCCAGAAACAACCAACACCACATCTGTCACTAATGCCAAGCTTCAGGAAATGATTGATCAAGGCGTTACTGCCGCTTTGGCAGCACGTGATGCTAACAGAAGTACGAATGGCGATGACAGCCATAATTCGGGAACAGGTGTTAGAAGGACATAACGAGCTGCTTGTGAATGTACTTACACTGACTTTCTTAAATGTCAACCATTAAACTTCAAAGGCACGTAAGGAGTTGCCGGTCTATCTCAATGGTTTGAAAGGATAGAGTCTGTTTTCCACATCAGCAATGTTGTAACAATTGAAGAATCAATTTAAGTTAGCTAATTGCACTCTCCAATCATTGCTTTGACATGGAGGAAAACTCAATGTCGAAGACAGATTGGTCATGATGCCTCTTACGGTATATGCCCCTGGAAAAACACTCATTAAAATGATGACTGGACAAATAATGTCCTCGAATGAGATCAAGAAACTAGAAATGAGATTTTGGGATCTAAAGGTGAAAGGTACCAACTTGACAATTATACCAACGCTTTCGCAGAATTGGCTTTTTTTGTGCGGGAGGGGATGGTTCCCCGAAGAATATGATAAAATGAAAAATATTTCGTGGCCTTACCGAACATGATATATGGGAGTGTAAGTGCCGTCTAAACCAAAGACAAGCAAGATGCCGTTAAATTGCAACCGAGCTAATGGATAAGAAAATCCGCACATTGGATGAACGCTAGACAAAGAGTAAAAGGAAGTTTGAGGACACCTTAAGGAACACTTAGAACCAACAACAGAACAAGAGGCAGAACACTAGTCGGGCCTACACTGCAAGGACTGGTGAGAAAAAGCCATACGGGGGATCTAAACCCCTATGCGCTAAATGCAATTATCACCATGATGGTCCATGTACTCCAAAATGCCACAAATACAACAAAGTTGGCCATTTTGCCCGTGACTGTAGGAGTACGGTAAATGCCAACAATGCTAACAATTAGAGGAGCACCGGGTCGGGTTATAGACCTACTTGTTTTGAGTGTGGAGCCCAAGGGCATTTTAAGAGGGAGTGTCTAAAGCTAAAGAACAACAACAATTGTGTTGATCCCACGCCTTGATCGGTTCTTTAGAATATAAAGAGTTTGTTACCTTGGAAGAATCCAAAATAACAAAAATTGAGACTTTGTGAATATACCAAAGTGTATGCGGAAACTACACTTTGATACTCTAGAGAAATGTATGAATGAAACAGTAACGATACTCACAAACAATAAACACTAAAATCACTGCTCCAATATTATAAATAATACGAGTACTCTCTAAGTACTGGGGTTACACAACCTTGAAGCTAATACAAAAACACTCTCAGTGTATCTCTAAAAGTTATCTATCACTACTCTAGGGATCTCCTTTTATAGAAATACAAGGAGCCCTTTACAAATATATCTGCCTATCTATTAGGAACAGTTACAATTCAAAACTAAATATTCTGAAATGCTCTCCATACCTTCTTATCTTCATATCATCAGCTTTGACCATTTAGCAGTACAAACTTCTTCAGCTAGCAGTATTAAGTTTCCTTGGCAGTACTAACTTTGTGCTGGCAGTACTAACCTTGTGCTGGCAGTACTAACTCCTTTAGTACTGTTGGCAGTATTAAGTCATATGAAGATTTATTCCCAACAAATCGTGATAACCAAGGTGGAAATAGCAATGCTCCAGCGAAGGTATATGCGGTAGGTCGTGCAGGGACTGACCCAAACTCAAACGTCGTGACAGGTACATTCCTTCTAAACAACCGCTATGCTTCTGTCTTATTTGATACAGGTGCCGATAGAAGCTTTGTGTCTACTGCATTTAGCTCCTAAATTGATATCACGCCATCTACCTTAGATCACTATTATGACGTTGAACTAGCTGACGGGAGAATAATTGGGTTGAACACTATCCTTAGGGGTTGTACATTAAATTTACTAAACCACCCATTCAACATAGACTTAATGCCCGTAGAACTTGGTAGTTTTGACGCTATAATTGGTATGGATTGGTTGGCGAAGTACTAAGCGATCATTGTTTATGCGGAGAAGATTGTTCGCATCCCCTAGGGAAATGAAACTCTAATCGTTCACGGTGACGGGAGTAACTGGGGAAACGAGACTCGTTTGAACATCATCTCGTGCACCAAAACTCAAAAATATTTGCTAAAAGGATGTCAAGTATTTTTGGCACATGTTACCACGAAGAAGGCGGAAGACAAGTCGAAGGAGAAGCGACTTGAGGATGTACTCATTGTTCGAGATTTTCCCAAAGTATTTCCTGAAGACTTACCGGGTCTTCCTCTGACTCGACAAGTGGAGTTTCAAATTGATTTGGTACCTGGTGCTGCACCTGTAGCACGGGCACCTTATCGATTGGTGCCTTCCGATTGAAAGAGTTGTCGAAGCAACTGAAAGAGCTGTCCGACAAAGGCTTTATAAGACCTAGTTCCTCACCCTGGGGAGCTCTGGTCTTATTTGTCAAGAAGAAAGATGGATCATTTAGGATGTGCATTGATTACCGGGAATTGAATAAACTAACGGTGAAGAACCGTTATCCACTCCCAAGAATTGATGATTTATTTGATCAACTTCAAGGGTCGAGTGTCTACTCGAAGATCGACCTAAGGTCGGGTTATCACCAACTGAGGGTTCGAGAAGAAGACATTCTGAAGACCGCTTTCAGAACCCGTTACGACCATTATGAATTTCAAGTTATGCCATTTGGTTTGACAAATGCACCTGCCGTATTCATGGATCTCATGAATCGAGTGTGCAAGCCATATCTGGATAAATTTGTAATTGTCTTTATTGATGATATTTTGATATATTCAAAGAACAAGCAAGAACACGAAGAGCACCTTAAGTTAATCTTAGAGCTGCTTAAGAAGGAGGAGTTGTATGCCAAATTTTCCAAGTGTGAATTTTGGATTCCAAAAGTACAGTTCCTCGGTTACGTGATTGATAGTAAGGGCATTCACGTGGATCCTGCCAAGATCGAATCCATTAAAGATTGGGCATCTCCTAAGTCACCAACAGAGATTCATCAATTTTTAGGTCTTGCTGGGTATTATTGAAGATTCATCGACGGATTTTCAAAGATCGCCAAACCAATGACCAAGATTACTCAGAAGAAGGTCAAGTTTGTTTGGGGCAACAAGCAAGAAGCAGCTTTTCAACTGTTGAAGAAAAAGTTATGTAGTGCACCAATACTGGCCTTACCAGAAGGAAGCAAAGATTTTATCGTATACTGTGATGCTTTGATCAAAGGATTGGGCGCTGTGTTGATGCAAAGAGAGAAGGTAATTGCTTATGCATCACGCCAGCTGAAGATTCATGAGAAGAACTATACGACTCATGATTTGGAACTTGGAGCAGTAGTGTTCGCTCTCAAGATTTGGAGACACTATCTGTATGGAACTAAGTATATGGTGTTCACTGATCATAAGAGCTTACAACACATTCTTGATCAGAAGGAACTAAACATGAAACAACGCCAATGGTTAGAGTTGCTCAGTGATTACGATTGCGATATTCGTTATCACCCGGGGAAAGCAAATGTCGTTGCTGATGCTTTGAGCAGGAAAGAACGAGAACCACCATTAAGGGTTCGAGCCTTAGTCATGACTATAGGTTTGAATCTCCCCAAACAAATTTTGGATGCTCAAACTGAAGCACGGAAACCAGAGAACATCAAGAACGAAGATGTTGGAGGCATGTTGGTTGAAAATTCTAAGGATCCAGAGAAGCTTAGAACAGAAAAGTTGGAACCCCGCGCGGATGGAACTCTATGTCTAAACGGCAGGAGTTGGTTGCCATGCTATGGTGATTTGAGGACTGTGATCATGCACGAGTCCCACAAGTCAAAATACTCTATTCATCTAGGTTCTGACAAGATGTACCAAGATATGAAGAAGCTATATTGGTGGCCCAATATGAAAGCCGACATCGCCACCTATGTTAGCAAATGTTTGACTTGCGCTAAGGTCAAGGCTGAACATCAGCGACCATCGGGTTTGTTGGTACAACCCGATATACCTCAATGGAAGTGGGACAATATCACCATGGATTTTGTCATGAAGCTTCCTAAGTCATCGCAAGGCTACGACACTATTTGGGTGATTGTTGACCGACTCACTAAGTCTGCAATCTTTGTACTAATGAGAGAGACTGATCCGATGGATAAACTTGCAAGAATGTACATAAAAGAGGTGGTCACGAGGCATGGAATACATCTCTCGATTATTTGTGATCATGACCCTAGGTTCGCATCAAATTTCTAAAGCTCACTTCAGAATGCTGTGGGTACTAGTCTGGATATGAGTACTGCGTACCATCCACAAACAGACGGGCAAAGCGAGAGGACTATTCAAAATCTCGAGGATATGTTGCGTGCTTGTGCAATCGACTTTGGAAAGGGTTGGGTTAACCATTTGCCATTAGTCGAGTTCTCATATAACAATAGCTATCACGCTAGCATCAAGGCCGCACCATTTGAAGCACTTTATGGTCAAAAGTGTCGTTCACCCATTTGTTGGGCCTAGGTTGGAGAATTTCAACTCACTGGTCCAGAAATAGTGCAAGAAACAACTAAGAAGATCATTCAAATCAAGCAGAGAATGCAAGCTGTTCACGATCAACAAAAGAGTTACGCTGATCTAAAGCGTAAACTGATGGAATTTCAGGTTAGGGATAAAGTTATGCTTAAAGTTTCGCCTTGGAAAGGGGTCGTACGTTTTGGCAAACGGGGGAAGTTAAACCCTAGGTATGTCGGACCTTTCAAGGTGTTAGAAAAGGTTGGAGAGGTTGCTTACATACTTGAGCTTCTAGAAGAGCTGAGAAGGGTTCACAATACATTTCATGTATCCAACCTAAAAAAGTGCTATGCCGACGAACCATTAGCCATTTCGTTAGATGGACTTCATTTTGATGACAAGCTTCAGTTTGTCGAGGAACCCGTCGAGATCATGGACCGTGAAGTTAAATGGTTGAAGCGAAGCCGCATTCCATTAGTCAAGGTTCGATGGAACTCCGAGAGAGGTCCTGAGTTTACATAGGAACGCGAGGATCAATTCCGGAAGAAATACCCACATCTCTTCACAAAGACTGCACCGTCGTCAAGTGTCGCGTCTTAAGCCTTGAGGACAAGGCTCACTTAATGGGTGGAGACTATAACACCCTGTGTTTTAGGGTCAATGATGTCGTCAATAAACCCACTATGTATTTTTAGTATTGTACGCATTTGCTTTTAATCGTAATCGTTAAGTTAAATCGCGTAAGCTAAAAATGATCATTCAATGTAAACGTGGATCAAACAATTAAATATTTACATCAAGCAAGTGTTAAGTAATTATTTTGAAGATAATTATTAACTTTGTTCATTTATTTTATTGGTTATGTAAATTGTTTATGTTTCGTGATAAAATTACGTTTAGGCATACCCAGAACCACATTAATTAATCTACGCTTCAACAAATGCCCATTTTTATGCCCAATACCTAAAGTTTTATTAAACTTTACCTAAGTTAACAATGTTAGTCATATGGTTTATAAAAATAAACTAACTAAAATTTACATGTTACCATTTATATACAACTACACCTTATATAATGACTTTAAACTTTCAAGTATAAGTAGATATTGTGTACAAATATCTAAGATACACATTTTGGTCTTCCTTTCCCCCTATACACGGCAAGAACAACATTAGGGACAAGAAGCACACAAACTTTCCCACTTGGTCTTTGTATAACACTACTTCATTAAACCTAGCCATTACTTGTTTTCTTTGACCAACATGGTCTTCCCCATTTTACTCATCATGTTTGTAATCCCTAATAGTGTCTTTGACTAGTCATACATATACATCTCTTATACATTACAAGTAGTAACATATACAACACAAAACACTTAAGAAAAATCAAACCATCTCTCCCTTTCCCTTCCTTTTGGCCACAGCAAACAAACCCCCCTTAAATAATTCATACAACTTATTTTCCAATATATACAAGTAATCACACATCATTCCTAAGACATACTAAGGTGTTTTGAAGTATTGGTTAAGCATTTGCAAGGTTTAAGCAAGTTTTTGCAAGATTAAGTTTTCTTTGGAAAATTAGGGTTTTCAAGTGTGCAGTGAAAGCTAGGGTTTATAATCTAAACAAGGGTTTGGATTTTGTTGGTCATCATATTACATCACATTAAGGTCATCTAAAACCCTTTATGAATTTACATTTATGATTTTATGAGTATATATGTTCTATGTAGCAAAATCACCATTAGGATGCTTTTAAACATGTAAAACACATTTTTACTTGTGATTATGATTTTGTACACTTATTCATGTGTTATGTGGTTGTAAATATCATGGAATGAAGGAAATATAAGTATGGCATCATGTTGGTTTAAGTATAAAATGTATATGTACAAACTAGTAAAAGTTTACTTAAGAAAGTTTATGATTTCATGTGTTGTAAATGACTTGTTAATCTTGTTATCATGGACTCATGTGGACAAAATATGGACTATGGACATTATTATATGTATGACATAGGGTATAAAGAGTTGAGGAAGACTTGTGGTAATTTACTAAGTTGAAAAGTACATAAAACAAGTTATATAAATAAGTATACATATTGATTTCAAAGGAGCTGTTTTGGTTTGTGTTTTGTAACAGCCATATTATGTTTTATAAAGATAGTACACCTCATGACGATTCCAAATATGTAAAGAACTCGAAAAACCGCCTTATAACGAAAAAGATACGGCAAATATACGTTTTACGTTAATACCGGGTTTATAAAATAAATTTTATAAAAACAAGTTATCAAATACTTCTGATATAAAAGGTTTATTATTTTTAACAGATCCTACATATTTTTAGAATTCCAAATCAATAAGAATCGTAATTTTTCAATCGATAACGAAGGAGTTATGAATTACGCGAGTTTATACACTTAAATGTATAAAAATACTTTTATAAAAAGTTACTGTTCATCAGGAACATTTATTTTTAAGAAACATCAAAAATAAATATAACTTTCAATTACAAAGACGTGATCGAAAGAATCGCTAAAAAAGGAGCTATAACGAATATAATACGACATTTACGGGTTTTACGGCAACTAAAACTATAAAATAACTTTATAACTGGCGTGAACAGTAAAAAGTACTGTTCACCAGAGGACATGAAATACAAAAGTATCATAATTTGATACTTCGTCTTAACGAAAGCGTGGACATAAGAAACGTAAGAAACGGGCTTAAAACGAAGAAATTGCGTCGTTTTTACTATCGAACTATTTATAAACGTTTTAACTTTATTAACATGATTTCACTAAAACGATTAGATGGTGATTGAGCTATATAGAATTGTATATGGTAGTAGTTACTCAAAGTGATTAGTACTTATACGACCTATATTGGATTAGGTTGCATTCGATCATTACCGTGACGCATTTTCTGTGATATATTTGATTATCGTTCACTCAAGGTGAGTTCATAGCCCCACGTTTTACATGATTTTGTTTTACAAGTTTTTGGGGTGAGAAACATTCATTGTTTTACAATTGGACACAAGTGGATACTTTTACTTTATGATTACGTGTTGCCTAAGTAGCGATAACCCTAGTTGAGCCCATTATCATGAACTGTCAATTACTGGATTGTGAGCGCGAATGTTATGAATAGATCTATTGGGATTGACATCCCCGTTCGGGTGATTAGCTATCACTGGACAAACGAACGTATACCATGTCGAACATAGGATGTTGCGGGTTAGAACATCAACATGGGCAATGTAGGCAATTTATATTGTATTCATTCATGTCGAGCTTCAGTGTCATGAGCTTAGGGCAACGTAATTACATTTATATGATGTCTGCATCTGTTGCATTATCATACACTTGGGAAATCTTGTGGTCCTACAATATACGATTTATCAAACCTATGAATTCACCAACATTATTGTTGACGTTTTAAAGCAATGTTTTTCAGGAGGTCAATAAGCACGAGGTGCAAGGGATACATTGGTGGTTTTGATTTGGATATCATGCATTAAAGATTTTGTCGCATTACATTTTGTATATCTGTTATGGGCTAGAAATCTTTGTATTTTGAACAAGTGAACAAGTGAAGCTTCGGGCTTATGTAACAAATACTTTGTTAAATCCAATGTATCGGTTTTAAACGACTTTTTGGTCGTTCTATATATATCTTGTGTTATTGATCTATGAAGTAACATGCCCCGGACCCTTATTCCGCTGCGACCCAATTTGGGGGTGTTACAGATTGGTATCAAGAGCCAAGGTTATAGAGAACCAGGTCAAATGTTTTTGCTGGACTATAACCGTTTTCAAACATTGCATACATAACAAATGGGTTTGCACGAGGCAACATACATACATACATGCATACACTAAGTTGATTGCATTAGTTGATAAAGACTAGAGCATCTGATTGATAAACATATAATGATATAAATGTAATAATTCTAATAAAGGTCTTATATAAAATACTATTATAAGCTTATTTTGGAATTTTAGATACATTCAGTCAGAATCAGATGAATCCACGGTTTCATACACAGGGTGTCCCAGTTCGTCGAGCTTATCAGCACATTGGATCACCAGAGTAATGTTTTTGTTGGGCTGAGCACGTAGGACTCCCAGGAAGCTAATGACATATAGTGCAGGTCCCTTACAGGCCCCGCATCACCAGACTACATACCATGGCCCCAAGAGCCACAATCACCACCCCTACAGACTTTAGTCCCAGAGCCGGTAGAAGTCCCGAGTATATGCCATAAGGAGGACGAGGTGTTTCTGGCTGAGGAGCAGCCACTGCCTGCTGCTGCCTCACCCACTGCTCAGTCACCAGATTATGTTCCGGAGTCCGATCCTGAGGAGGATCCGGAGGAGGATGACGACGAGGACCCTGAGGAGGATCCTGTCGATTATCCTGCCGACGGAGGAGATGACGGCGATGACGAGGATGAGTCATCAGAGGATGATGAGGATGATGATGTTGACATCGAGGCCGATGATGATGAGGAGGAGGAGGAGCACCCAGCTCCTGCTGACTCTACAGCTGTTGCTTTACCAGCTGCCGATCAGGCCCCATCTGCGGAGGAGACAGAGCCGTTTGAGACCGACGAGTCTGCGGCCACACCACCACCACATCCTGCATACCGCGTTACTGCTAGGATATCCATCAGAGATGAGACACCGATATCACTTCCTCCTAGGGAAGAGGTTGAGAGACTTCTTGCTATGCCTACTCCACCTTCATCACCACTTTCCCCATGGTCATCACCACTTCCCCAGATACCTTCTCCACCACTACCCCCGATACTATCACCACTACCAGTATCACCACCACTACCTCAGATTCCCTCACCACCACTACCAGTATCATCACCAGTACCTGTGTTATCTCCATCACCACCTGCTAGTCCTATTCGTCCGTTGGGCTATCGAGCTGCGATGATCCGGCTGAGAGCCGAGGCCGCATCTACTTCCCATTCACTACCATTACCACCACCCATCATACTCTCCCACACCAGACCAGATGCACCATCATCAGGGACACCACCTTTGCATTTACTCTCTACTGACCGTAGAGCAGACAGACCCGAGGTTACCTTACCACCTCGGAAGAGGTTAGGTATCGCTCTTGGTCCTAGATACGAGGTCGGAGAGAGCTCGTTCTGCCTTGCTGGGGGGTGCTTGGGGGCTTGAGACCGGCTCGAGGTCTTAATGGCAGACATGTTGTGTTTCCATTATGGATAGGGAGATCAGGCGTGATTAGAGAGAGAATGTTGTGATATAGGATTACTGACTCTAGGATGAGATAGTGGAGGCCAATCAGGGGACACCAGTAGTTCTTGTGCAGATTTAAGCCAGAGGATGACCGAGTTGAGACTATGGTTAGGCAGGACAACAGCATATAAATACGGAAGTGTTGGATGAAAGACAGTCAGAGCGCTAGCTGATGCTGGTCTCTCAACATGCTTTGTAGGGATAGGCCATGCTCATGCTCGTACTGCTAGGCTCATAGAGGCTAAGGCCATGATGTCTCGAGAGGCTTGGGGATGATCTATGGATACGAGTAACCGTGCGCGTACAGAGGTTATGTCATTACGTACTCAGGTAGTAGCACAGTAGGCAGTTATTACAGAGCTACTAGCAGCAGACCGCAGGAGGCATGCGATGATTACAGAGATGTTGGCGGCAGATCGCAGGAGGCAGAAGCAGTTCATAGAGGCACTGAAGCTGCTGAAGAGACTTCAGACTCAGATGACAAAGTTCGAGAGATAGCAGGGACCCGCCAAAGGTCCTGCACATCTAGATGCACCAGAGGAGGCTGGTAGCAGTTCCTAGATCTTGTCATGGCTAGTTATTTTGTACAGCCTACTAAGTATTACGGGTAGCTCCCGGCTATAATTGGCTTTAGGTTGTATAATATTTCCTTTTATCTTGTAACCAAATCGTTGTGAATCATAATTTGTATCCTGAACCAATCATGTATGTTTTCCAATTATCTATGGAATGAGGTATTATTCAAGTATGTAATCGAATATAATTATGAATGAATGTCGATTTAATCTACACCCACTGTTGGTTTTTATTAATTTGTAATTCAGTTTGCATTTCACTGAGTGATGTAGATCTCATTTTTACTTATTAAGTATATTCATGTCATGGTTATGATTTATGAAATCTAACAGGTATTATATTTCTTGTTATTTTTAAGAAAATAGCTAACAAGAGAAGGACCACGAGGTAACCCAAGAAACAACACCGTTCGCAACATCCGCCACACTAACACTGTCACTGAATAGCCTAAACACCAGGCAATGATTGACTAAGGCGTTACTGCCATTTTGGCATCACGAGATGCAAACATGAATGGCGTCGACAACCACAAATCAAGAACATGTGCTAGGAGAAACGAGCGAGCCACTCATGAGTGCACTTACCCAGACATCATGAAGTGCCAACCTCTAAATTCTAAAGGCACAAAAGGAGTTGTCGAATTGACTCAATGGATTGAGAAAATGGAAACTATGTTCTGCATAAGCAACTATTCTGTGGAATACCAAATCAAGTTCTCCACCTATACTCTTCTGGGAAATGCTCTAATGTGGTGGAACTCCTACGTTAGGACTGTTGGTAATGACATTGCTTATGCAATGACCTGGACTGAACTGAAGAAGAAAATGACTGACAAATACTGCCCAAGGACTGAGATTAAGAAACTCAAAGTCGAACTGTGGGAATTGAAAGTGAAAGGTACCGATGTGATAGGATACATGTAAAACCTAAAAATCTCAACAAGTGTAAAATTACTAAAATACCCCTAATGCAAGAAAATTCATAAAAGCTTATATAAAATTCATTTAAATGTTAGAAATTATGAAAATACAAAATATGGCAATTATGAAATTTTGTAAGATTTAAAATACCTTATGTTATATAGGAAAATAATTAATATTTATATATGTATACTTTTGCCGAAATTAGTTAATATTTATTTAATTATAACTTTACAAATTAAATAAATTAAAATAGGATAATTATAAAATAAATATTTGCAAAGTATAAATCTTATTTAAACCATTTTTGTAGCCCCAAAACTCGGCAAAAGCCCTATTAAAACTCTTTTATCATTTCATTGATAAATCCTAAAAAAACAAGATCACCAAAACGCTAATAAAAACAAAATGACGGCATAGATTTTCCAGGCTTGGTACATTATTCTAAGGTGATTTTGAAGGTCAAGAGTTGTGAGTAAAATAGTGGACAAATTGTGGAGTGATTGGTTCGATCGTGGTTATTATTTGGTTCGAATTAAGCAACCGGGTACTATTAAATCATAAAATCATCAAGAATCATCAAAGGTATTTTTACATCTCATTTATCATCATATTAATCCATAATATATACCTGGGAAAAATGTCCATGCATTTTATTTTGATTTTATAAATTAAATCATATTCGAAACCCATTTTTAGGGTATATGAATCGGCTTAAAACCATTTGTACATTTGATTATATATTTTTCTGATGTTTTTCATATCACATATAACACATAAAATTGTTTGAAAATTTATGGAAGTGAATTCCGAATTATTAGATTGCGAGAATTTACTGTGATTTCCGATTTCGAAAATAAGGAAAAAGGAAAGAATAAAATTAGGGTTAGGGTTTTGATAATTTTTCCAGGTTCATTTAAAAGCCAATGAATTGAATAATAAAATATGTTTGTGATTGGGAAAATAAAGTGTAATTCTAGGGTTTTTGTGAAAATTCTCGTAGCTCATGATAGCCGAATTGTGATTTTAAAGTATAAGGACTTGTTTTGTAATTTCTGAACTATGGGGTCTGTTTTAGATATGTAAATTATATTTAATATAATTCTGTATAAAAATATAAGTTGGGGGGGTATAAGGTCATATTGATATTATTTTGATTAAAAGGGATAATTACATATTATAAGTAAATAGTAATTAAATAATTAAATAGAGGGAATCAGAAATTGTAATTCTGAAAAGTATAAGGTTGGTTAGTATTTAATGTATAAAGTATGATTTTGTCATATTTGAATCTATAAGGGCTTGTTTTGTAATTATGGATAATTAAAGATAATGTTTAATTAATTAATAAACCAAAAGGACTAAATATGTAAATTATGTAAAATTAAGGGTTTGACTTGTAAATACAGAAAATGGAAGGTATAATCTGAATAAAATGTGAAACTTTGATATTTACACTTTTAACCTTGAAAATTGTTGATTTTGTATATTAAACCCTAAAATATGGAAAGTTGTCATATTTAACCCTAAACTTGTAAGGTTGGCATATTAAGTCCTTAAGCTAATCAAAATACTTAATAGAACCTCAAATGATGAATATTACTAATTTTGGAAACTTACTAAAAATGGAAAGTTACTAAAAATGGAAAGTTACTAAAAATGGAAAGTTACTAAAAATGGAAAGTTACTAAAAATAGAAAGTATAACTTAAATGAATGGTTTGTAATTCGAATTCATCATTTCTTTAGGTTCGGTCAAGAGGGAGTGATTTTGATATTCCTGTGGTGTTTCTTTGATTTTGCTTTGCTTCGGAATAAGGTACGGATATTCTTAATACCTACACCTCTCACCATTATTATGATTTATGCGGTGTTTCGTTCGCTCCGTTATTCGTACAGATATTCTGACCTTATCGTTAAGGTTTCTCATAAAATATTCCTCTCTATCTTTGATTACTTATGTGATTTGCTACATTTGCTCTGAGCCTTTTGTTTTGGCTTTCTTATATGATCTGTTGTTTTGTTCCATTTGAACCCTGCTATGCTACCTTTGATATTTGAACCTTTGATATTTGAACCTTTGATATTTGAACCTTTGATATTTGAACCTTTGCTATGATCCCTTTGAAATGAACTTTGATATGACTTTGCTTTGAACCCTTCAGTTTGAGAACCAAGCCACTATTTGTTTCCTAGCCATGAAGGTAACATGGCCGTGTCATTGATGCACCTTTGGCATGACTCATGTGTGAGTGAGTGATTTCTCACGCCGTCCCCCATTTGATATTATATGATGGATATATGGGTGACTTGATGTTTTGGGTGCATTCCCCGTCCTTTCACAATTTCACAATTTTGGGAGCTCATGACTCCGTGGTTACTATGATATGATTTGTTTGGGCTTGGTAATTAGACTTGATTCGATTTTCTGATTCATCTTACACCTACAAACTAAGAATTGAGACTCTGATTTGTTTACCTTATATTTGTATTCCTTTGACCATGTCTTGTAATATCCTTTGTACCTTATATCGTATCCTTTGATTTTCCGTATCAATTTTTGCTTTGACTAATATAATTCTGTTTCACTGGGCATTTTGTAACTCAGCCACACTTTCTTTTCCTTGCGGCAGGTATCTAACTAGGAGCCCGTGTGTTGCTTTCGTGATATGATGCTGAGATGTAGGACTTACCCTAGAGATCTTAGTTTTGATATATGATTTGTCATTTATCGAGACATTCGTTATTTCGGTTATTTTGTTTGGATATGTTTATCCTTTGAGAACTTATGTACCTTAAGTCATGTTGACTTATTATCCTTTGATTATTTATTTAAGACTTCCGCTGTTTATGCTTGTGTTATGATTATGTATGCCTTTGATGTCACACCATATTTGTAATATCAACTACCCTTTTTGGTCTAGCGATACAATTTATGTATCGAGCCATGTGTTTAATCATGACGAGGTCTTAGACCTTAGAGCTTAGGCTATGACCTGTGAGGATTTGGGTAGACATTAGGTTCCTTCTTTTCTGCGTAACTCTCTTACGTAAACCTATATTGTTTTCGTTTGCTAATTTCGGTTTTCTCTCGATCGTTCAGATGTGACTAACCGTAGAAACTAATATACTCCTAACACATTAATTGAACGTGTAATCTTATCAACCCCATGAAGAACCATATTCTTATTGACCATGAATATGTTAACTGCCCTCACGTTTGATGATCGATTCGTCCTCGAATTTACTGTCCTATCCAGATGTTCGAAAGCCTTTGATGTGATTCTGGCATGGAATGGTTGGCTTCTCATACGAGCTTCCATTGACTGCTAATGCAAGACTAAGTGATCTTTGTAACGGTCGCCAACCTAAATTTTTGATTATCATGGTTCCTCAACCGCATAAGTCCGTTAGCCATCCTCTGCTTATGAAGGCACGACCTTGATTATCTTCTCATGGTGCCAAGGTTTTCTGGCTCTGTTATGGAACCCACATCTGTGGAGAGTCCCTAAATAGAAAATCTTTCTTGTTGTTACGTGAATTCGCCGAAGTTTTTCCTCGATGAACTTCCCTTGACTTCCTCGCATTAGAGAGAGGAATTTGGCATGAAGTTAATTCCAGGTGCTGAACATATCTCAAATGCTCCGTATCGTATGGCACCGTTGAATTGAAGGAGTAAAGGAGCAGTTACAGGAGATGTTGGTAGAATGGCTTTAATTAGACCCAGTGTGTCGCCGTGGGGTGCATCCGGTCTTATTTGTTAAAAAGAAGGATGGAAGCATGCCACTTGTGTATTGATTATCGTCGAACTCAACCGTATTAGATTCTTAACCCTATCCTCATTTCCGCAAACGATGATTTGTTTGACCAACGGCAAGGGCCAAATATTTTTTCTAAGATTGATCTGCGATCTGGTATCACAGCTTTCGTGTAGAGAGCAAGGATTGTCTATCAGACTGCTTTTCATACGCGTTTATGGCAACTACTAGTTTCTTGGGTTATCCTTCGGTCTGACTAATCCTCCCCTGCCAGTGTTATGGAATTTGATGAACCGTAATTTCCAACGAGTACGAGATAAGTTTCGTTATTGTTTTCATCGACAGACATCCCTCGTTTACCATCCGAAGTCAGAAGAAGAGCAAAGGAGCGCCATCTAACGGATTGTGTTTGGAGATTCTAGACAGAAGAAGTTGTATGCGAAGTTTTCGAAGTGCGAGTTCTGGTTACAGCAAGTCGCTTTCCTTGGTCATATTGTATCTGCAGACGGCATCATTATGGATCCATCAAAGGTTGAAGCTATCACCAAATGGCCGAGACCTACTACGGTGACGGAGGTGAGAAGTTTTCTGGGGCTTGCTGGCTATTATACCCAAATGACGTTTTTGTTGAAGGTGTCTCCCCGATTATCCTTTATATCTCTTACCCCAGCTGATGAGAAAGGGTGAGAATTTGGTGTGAGACGGATACGTCAGGAAGTTTTGAGGAATTGAAACGAGATTGTGTCCTGCTCCGATATTGACTCTACGATCAGGTTCCGGTGGTTTGTCAGATATACAGTGGATGCAATCGAAGAAAGGTTGGGTTGTTGTTTTGATGCACCATGTGAAGGGTGATCGCCTACGCCTTCAAGGCACTGAAGCGAATTTATGAAGTAAATATATCCAACTCCATGATCCTTGAGTTAGCTGCGGTAGTTTTTGCATTGAAAATACTTAGAGACACAATCTTTATGGTGAAGCTGTGATATATTAACAATCATAAGAGTCTCAAATATATTTTTACTCAGCGAGAACTTAACATGAGACAGAGAAGATGGTTGGAACTTCTGAAAGATTATGACACTAACATCCAGTACCATCCGGGCAAGGCTAATGTGGTTGCCGACGCACTTAGTCAAAAATCTGGGATTTGCAAGCTCAGTTTTTTGAATTCCATAATCCTATGAGTTTAGAGCGTTTGGATGTTGAGCTATGTGTACGAGGTTCTGGTGGCTATTGGGCGAGTATGAGGATAGAGTCTAACCTCATGCTACAGATCAAAGAAGCTCAAGGGACGACGTGAGTTGTGGCTAGTGTCAGAATGTTGAAGACGGTAATCATACTGAGCTTCCAGTGGTGGATGATGACGGTGATGTGTGTTTTGAAGATAGTCTATGTGTTCCTAATATCAGGCACTTTGCGAGAAAGTTATTACGAGAAGCCATATATACTCACATTTACTAATTCATCCAGTTCAACCAAAATGTACAAAAGATTTGAAAACATTACTTTGGTGAATGGCAATGAAGCAGATGTGGCTAACGTTTGAATCCAAGATGTATGACTGTCAGCAGGTCAAAATTGAACACCAGAGGCTGAGGAGCTAGTGGTTTTTACAACAGCCATTGGAGATCTATGTGGAAATGGGAATGAGATTTTCCATGGATTTCGTACTACTGGGTGCTACTACTCAGAAAGGCATTATGCGATTTGGGTGGTTTGTTGATCGGCTAACCATGTCTGCTCATTTCATACCCATTCGAAGAACTAGGTATTTGAAGTTGGCAGAGATTTCGACAGGACATCGTTAGACAGCATGGTACACCGACGTCTATATGTGTCCGATAGAGATCCGACAGTTTCGTCACATTTTTGGAAAGGATTACAGAAAGCGTGGAGGAACTCGACTTAATTCATACATAATTTCATCCTCATACCGATGGTCCCAGTCAGAGAGGACCCATCTCAACTTTGAAGATATGTTGAGGGCTTGTGCTTTGGAATGGACAGGTAGTTGGGATGAATATTTGTGCTTGGTGGAGTTTGCCTACAATAATAGTTGGCATGCTAGCATTAAAGGCCAGCACCTTTGAGTTGTTGTATGGTAAAGAAAATGTCGAGCACCATTGCTGGGATGAAGTAGTGACACGTATTGATTGATTGTCCGGAGCTTATCGAATTACTAAAATAGAGAAAGTGGCTGTAGCTAAGGAGAAATTAAAAAAGGCTAGATCGCGAACAGCAGAGTTATGCCTTAAAGCATCGACGTGACTTAAGTTTCAAGTGGAAGATCCGATTTCTGAAAGTTTCGCCCATCAAAGGATTTTAAACGTTTTGGAATCAAGGGCAAGCCTCAAAATCCCGATTTCATTATCTCCGTTGAGATTTTGAACGTATTGGAAGAGTTTCGTATCGTCAGCGCATCCTCGCAGTTGTCGCACGTTCAACCGATGTCTTTCATGTATCTCTTTTTGAGGGGATACCATTATCTCCAATGCATGTCGCATCTTCTCCTTTTGGATCAGATTCCATCCTGATATGTCTTTGTCCAGGAACCTGAATCCATTCCTGGATTCGTCAAAGCGAGTCATGAGGAAACAAAGTCATATCCTTTTCCTGAAGATTTCTTGGAAGAATCACCCAGAGCGGAGGCTACCTGAGAGACCGAAGAGTCTATGCGAGCTAGTTATCCTCATTTCTTTGTCTAGTTCGGTATGTTTTCGTTTCATTCTCATTTCGTTTTCATTTCGGTTCATTTCAATTTTCGAGGACGAATTTTTTTTTAGAGGGGAAGAAGTTGTAAAACCTAAAATCTCAACAAGTGTAAAATTACCAAAATACCCCTAATGCAAGAAAAGTACATAAAAGCATGAATAAATTTCATTTTAATTCTAGAAATTATAAAAATACAACATATGACAATTATGAAATTTATGTAAGATTAAGATACCTTATATTGTATAAGAAAAATAATTAATATTTATGTATATATATTTTAGCCGAAATAATTAATATTTATGTATATATATTTATGCCGAAATTATTAGTATTTATTTAATTATACATTACAAATTAAATAAAATAAAATTAGGATAATTACAAAAATAATTTGGCAAGTTAAAATTCTGATTTAGTCTATTTTTAAAAGCCCAAAAACTCGGCCAAAATACCTTATTATATTATTTATGCATTTTATTTGGTTAAATCCTAAAAACAAAAATACCCGAAAACCCTAAAAACAAAAGAGGCGGCATTCAAAGTTTTTCCAGGGTTGAGACCATTTTTCTAAGGTGTTTTGGAGATCAAGGAAGGTGGGAAAAATAGTGGGAAGATCGTGGATTGCTTGGTTCGATCGTAGTAATTGTTTGGTTCGAAATACACAACCGTAGATCATCAGGGTAAAATTTTGTATCTCTATTTTCATCATTTCTAATTCAATAATATACATAGGAAAAAATATCCATAGGCATGTTATATGAGAATGATTATTAAAACAAATTAGAAACCCTAATATTGAAATAATTATGAATCGTCCCAAAAAAGATTGTACACTTGATTTTATATTTTCTAAGGTTTTTATAGAATCATATTAACACAGATAACTTGTTGCAAAAAAAATTAAGAAGAGATTTCGAATAGTTATTTGGGATTTATTTTGTTTGTCTATTTTGAATAAAAGGGAAAAAGGAAAGAAAATTGATAAATGATTAGGGTTATGTGTTTTGCTAATTTCCAGTATCAATTGAATGCTAATTATATGGTATAATTATTGTTTTGAGGTGGGAGAAAATTAAATAAGTAGGGTTGATTTAATTACTTAGCCGATTTGGATTTTAAAGTATAAGAGGGTGATTAGTAATTTCCTAAACTATGAGGTCATTTTAAACAGTTAATATACTTATTCTTAATCTGTATAAAATAAGTTGGGGGGTATAAAATGTCAATTGATATTATTTTTAGATTAAGAATGGTTAAATAACAATATTAATAAGTAATTCTAACTTAATTAATTAAAAATAGAGAGACTGAAATTGTAAAATCTAAAAAAAGGCGAGGGTATTTGGGTCATATTTACTGTATAAAGTCTGAATTTGTCATATTTGAATCTATAAGGGACTTGTTTTTTTGTAATTAAGGATATTAAAGATATTTTTAAATAATTAATAAATAAAAAGTGCTAATATATGTAAATTGTAAATAAGGGTTTTGGACATTGTAAATACAAAATGGAAGGTATAATCTGAATAAAATGTGAAACTTTGATATTTACACTTTTAACCTTGAAAATTGTTGATTTTGTATATTAAACCCTAAAATATGGAAAGTTGTCATATTTAACCCTAAACTTGTAAGGTTGACATGTTAAGTCCCTAAACTATTCAAAAAACTTAATAGAATCTCAAATGATGAAATATTACTAAAATGGAAAGATACAAAAATGGAAAGTTACAAAAAATGTGAAAGAAAAAACTTAAATGAATGGTTTTGTAATTCGAATTCATCATTTCTTTAGGTTCGGTCAAGAAAGGAGTGATTTTGATTTCCTATGTTTGTTTTCTTTCTTTGATTATTGCTTTGCTTCAGAATAAGGTACAGATATTCTGACCTTATCGTTAAGGTTTCTCATGACATATTCCTCTCTATCTTTGATTACTTATGTGATTTGCTTCATTTGCTCTGAGCCTTTTATCTTGGTTCTCTTATATGATCTGTTATTATGTTCTATCTGAACCCTGCTATGCTACCTTTTATATTTGAACCTTTGCATGAACCTTTGCCTATGATCCCTTTGAAAATGAACTTGATAAGACTTTGCTTTGAACCCTTCAGTTTGAGACCCGAGCCACTATTTGTTTTCCCTAGCCATGAAGGTAACATAGCCGTGTCATTGATGCACCTTTAGCATACTCTAGTGTGGTGAGTGATTTCTCACAACCCGTCCCCCATTTGATTATTATATGCGCATTAATGAAGATTATTATTTGTTTAAGGGGCATAAAGGATGCATCCTAGATTTGTTTTGTATTCGAGTGGATTATGACATTATGAAATTAAGACATTATTTGGTGACTGATGTCTGGGTGCATTCCACGTCTACACAATTTTGGAGCTCGCTACCTCCACGGATACTATAAATGATTTTTTTTGGGGCTAGTTATTTGGGACTTGAATTGATTGTCTGATTCCTCCTCTTACCTTACACACTATGAATAGACATCAATTTGGTCTTACCTTATATTTGTATTCCTTTGATCATGTCTTGTGATATCCTTTGCACCTTGTATCGTATCCTTTGATTTTCCGTTATCTTTTTGCGTTCGATTATATATATCTGTTCACTGGGCTTTGTAAGCTCAGCCGCACTTTCTTTTCCTGACGGTAGGTATCTAAAAGCTAGGATAGGTTTGCTTTCGGGATGTGAGTGCTGAGTGTGGACTTACCCTAGAGATCTTAGTTTTGATATATGAATGTGTTACTTTTCGAGACATTCGTTATTTCGGTTATTTCGTTTGGATATGTCTGTCTTTTAAGAACTTATGTACCTTAAGTCATGTTGACTTATTTTCCTTTGGTTATTTATTTAAGACTTCCGCTGTTTATGCTTGTGTTATGATTATGTATGCCTTTGATGTCACACCATATTTGTAATACTTCTACCCTTTTGGGTCGGGGCGTTACAGAAGAACTCTGCTGTTGACCTTCAGGATTGACCGGAGTTATGATCACATGAGTGTCTTCTATTACTTGAGTAGTTTGAATGATAGTGCGTGCAGCATTTGTCATTTCAGTATCTCTTCCCTCCAGATTAACGTTCACGTCCCTGTATAATTCATTTGCTTCGTCCTCTTTATCTGTCTCTTCTTCATCCAGTTCTTCTCCCTCAACATTCGCACCATGTGTGATTTCATAACTTTCTTCATCAATTCGAGTGATCATAATGAGAAAGGTGTGTGTGAAACCCCAGATCTTACCCGTTCTTTTCTCATTATCCTTCTTTCATCTTGATAGAAAACTTGGGATGAACAAAGTCATCACCATCGTTGTCTGAATCGGTCTGCTCATTATCATCGTCTTGACTTTCATGATCTTGTCCATCATCATCATCATCATTGTCATCATTTTGATCATCATCATCGTTGTCATCATCGTCTTGATTATCAGCATCGTCATCATCATCACCACTCATTACTACTTCATCATCATATTCCTCGTCACTGGACTTCCAAGAGATTTGTCCATCATCAAATGCATATGTCGGTACATCGGGAACCCATGGTTTATCACCAGTTCCTTCATTTGTACCTGAACCATTGGCGTGAAAGCTGTGAGTTTGTATCAGCCTTCTCTTTGTGGCCAGCTCCATTTGTTCAGCTTCTGTTAAAGCAACCTTAGATAACACTGTTAGACCTTTAGCTTTAGACATCTTTGTAGGTTGCTTCTTCTTGGCAGGTTTAGCCGCCTTTGCTGAAGTTTTAAGTCTTTTGCCTTTAGCAGTTGTAGGAGTCTTTGTCTTGTCAGATCTAGTTTGCTTCTTCTTGACACTTGCTTTTGTTTTAGGAGGTTCAGCTCCTGAAGCAATGGCATAGTACTCTTTTGTAGGATTCGGAATCTTTGATGGCTTTATTTGTTAATTTATCAAACAAAATGGCACCATATAGCCGTGTGTCCTCATGCCTAGAGATAACCTTTATCATAGTGAACATTGGGTCATCCCTAGCAAAGTGCCAATTTACCCTGTTTCTTCTTGGAATTGATGAATCCTTAGTCATGAAGAAGTTGACGATGACCTTGGTGAAGCGAGGCTAGTAAATCTCATTACTCCTTTTGACATTCTTGTTCTCTACTTGATAAACAAAGTCCTCCCACAGAAGGTAGGCATAGTCTACGTTTATCTTATGGTACATGCCCCAAAGGATTTGAGCTTGAGATAGTCGAAGACTGTCATATCCTGTACTTTTACCACTCAGACACTTGCTGATAACCGCAGTAAATGATCTCTAAGGTTGATGCAGCTTGTTGACATTGACATCGATGATCACCTTTTGATCTCCACCACTGTGACCAGATCCATCTTGAGAAACGTGAGAATTTCTCTTCAAAGTGGTAGTTCTTTTCGAAATGCTGATCAGTGAGATTAGGGCATATTTGAAGCATTTTTCTGAAGTACTCAAGATTCACAATATGTTTCTTATTGTTCATTTTGAAGTGAATTGAGTGGCGATGAAATTTATCAGTGGGCCAAAACTCTTGCATGTATATTTCTGGAACATCCGTTGTGATTTAGAATGCCTTGTAGAAGGGAGTGAGTTTCAAAACATCATACACCACTTGAAGAGTTGCTTATTTGGACTTTAGGTCTGAGCTTAGTCAAATATTACTTTTGCTAATATTGAGTCGGTTGGCAAGAGCAACTAAAGCGTCATCCAATGCAATTTGTTTAGCTCTTGTGATGTCCATGGTTCTGCTTAAGAAAGAATCAATACAGTTTTTATATAACCAAGTTTATATATAACTATATAGACCTTGTATGTGAACACTTTATGTTTTATCATGATGTGAAAATTTTCCTTAAGTATTAGGACCTCTAAGACTTTTAGCACTTGATAAGATCTATTCCTCTGAATGGCAACTTAGATAGACTTATATGCTTAAGGGATTAAGGCAACCTTTTTGATAATTTAGGAATCGTTGTCTTTCTAACTAGTAGAAAATTTAGATAGCCTAAGTCGTATTTTAGTTAACCTTGCTTTTAAGCCTATTTTAACTCAATTAGATAGGATAATTAACCAATTTTAATTAACCTGCTAAGTTAAGTTTTAATGTGCCTTTAAATTTAAATATTGATCTTAAGTGTTTTTGGTCTAAATCTATTAGATCAGTTCCTTAAAGATTTCACTAGATCGGTTCCTTAATGAGAACAGCTAGATCGGGTCCTTAAACAAATCTACTAGATCGGGTCCTTGATGAGAAAACTAGATCGGCTCCTTAATGAGAAAATTAGATCGGGTCCTTTAAGGAAAATGACTAGTTCGGGTCTCAAGGAAATTTACTAGATCGGATCCTTAATGAGAAAACTAGATCGGGTCCTTTAAAGAAAACGACTAGTTCAGGTCTTAAGGAAATTTACCAGATCGGATCCTTAATGAGAAAACTAGATCGGGTCTCAAGGGACTTGACTAGATCGGCTCCTTAATGATTTGATTAGATCGGTTCCCAAAGAGCATAACTAGATCGGGTCTTCATTTATAAAGTTTCACAAACATGATTTTTTTTGCATTCACACTTGTTATTTTAGCACTCTTATCAAAAGGATAACTTTTAGGCTCAACAATAACTATTTTAGACACAGTTTCATCAAGATGTTACAAGAACGAGCAAGTAAAGACATTAGAGCACATGTATTCAATAAACTAGAAACAAGGGTAATGATTTTTTATCATCAAACTCATTCAAGAATTGATAAAACATGAATACTATTAACAAAAGGCCACCAACCTTTTACATATCTCCCCAAAAAAACCCAAAATTTTGAGCAAACAATCGAGCCATATCTTACTAGTCATATGTTAACCATTTACCAAAACAGGTAAACTGAGTGTTGGCCTACAGAACAACCTAAAGCTACAAAACCCCTTAACTAATTTGGAGTTTTACCCAATTTGATTTTCAAGAACCCTAATTTCGAAAATTTAGGGATTTCGAGATCAAGAGAGGATGAAAGACCAATTCCTTTGAGATGTAGGTAGATTAGGTGATGAAGAGCATTTTTTTATATTGTACCTTACAAGTTTTCTACTTGCACTCTTCATGGAATTGCCTTAACATGGTGGAACACCCATGTCAAGACAGTTGGTCATGATGCCGCTTACAGTAAGCCTTGGAAAACACTTATGAAAATGATGACTACTAAGTATTGTCCTCAAAATGAGATCAAGAAATTAGAGATAGAGATCTGGAATCTAAAGGCGAAGGGTACTGACTTGGCGAGCTATACCCAACGCTTTCAGGAACTAGCATTGATGTGCGGGAGGATGTTTCCTGACGAGTCTGATAAAGTTGAAAAGTATGTCGGTGGTCTTCTCGACATGATCCAAGGAAGTGTGATGGCGTCTAAGCCGAAGGAGATGCAGAATGCAATTGAATTTGCAACTGAACTGATGGATCAAAAGATCCGTACTTTGGTTGAACGTCAGATTGAAAACAAAAGGAAGCAAGATGATAACTTCAGGGAAAACCAAAACTAACAACAACAAAACAAGAGGCAGAACACTAGTAGGGCTTACACTGCTGGGCTTAGTGAGAAAAGGGAGTATAGTGGATCTCTGCCAAAATGTTCTAAGTGAAACTACCATCATAATGGTCCATGTGCACCGAAGTGCCACAAGTGCAACAAGCACCTGGCCTGGGATTACAGGAGTTCTGGCAATGCTAATGCTGGTAACAACCAGAGAGCCACTAGGGCTAATCAAAAGGGTACCATGTGTTATGAATGTGGTGCTCAGGGGCATTTTAAGAGGGAATGCCCAAAGATGCCACAAAGTTTGAAGAACCAAAACGAGTTAATCAAGGTGGAATGGTAAAGCTTCAGCCAAAAAAAAAAGAGTTGGTTTTTTTTGGGTGGTGGGCATTCTGGGACAAACCCGGACTCAATGTCGTTATGGTAGTTCCTTCTAAACACCGTTATGCTTATATTATTTTGTACTGTGTACGATTAGGAGTTTTAAATCCTACTACCATTTTGCTCCCTAATTCTATCATACAACTATAGTTGACCCATTATTACGATGTTGAGCTAGTCCGCACGAGAAAATAATTAGATAAAACACTATTCTTTCAGGGTTGATACATTAAAACTTCTTAAATCATCCATTGAACATCGACTTAATGCCCGTAGAACTTGGTAGTTTCGACGTCATAATTGGTATGGATTGTGTTGAAAATTATTGATTTGATGAGACAAAATAAATAAAAGAATGAAACAAGAAGGACTTAAACGCAAAGCTGGAATTTCTTCACAAAGGATAGAATATTTTGAAGATTCTAAAAGATCTCCTTAAGAGATAAAGGATATAGAAGATAAAGATAAAGTGAGGAAGTTATTATTTGTTTCACTAATTATATTTGTTCTTATCCTTTGTAAAACCTAGATGATCTTCTATATATAAAGAGAAATTAGGTCATGTAGTTTAGCATCCGAAAAAAACATGTGTGTGTATACCTTGGATTAATGTGAGCTCTAGTTGGATATGTAGCCTCAAGGAAATCTTTGATCCTATTACAAGTGGTAACTTGTTCTTATAATGATCTTCAGTATTAGGCTTGGTGTGGAAAACGTATATGTAAATAAACACCTATTCCATAATAATTGTCTTCACTATATTCTATTGCATAATTGTTATCATTGTTATTGTTTATCCTAGATATAAGATCTAAACAATCTGAGCTTAAATGATTCTTTAGTTTTCACAATTGGTATCAGAGCCATGGGGCTCTCGATCTAGGATCTACAAGGTGTTTTTGGTGTCGTGTTCATGAAGAGACGAATGTACAAATTTCTGTTTTTTATTTTTGAGCAGATTAGATTTAATTAGGGTTTTGCAAACCCTAATTTAATTAAAACAAAAAGGTTATGGTTAAAAGAACACGACGAGGTTGTTGAAGGGTTTCATACAAGTAATGACGTATAGAAGGATCTGAAGATGCTGTATGTTACCTTGCTGTATGTTTTTGATATGTTGCTTGTTTAACAATACAAATCTGTCTTAAAGATTTCATTTATGTTGATTGGAAATCATATTGAAGTCTTCACAAATATATATTTTGTTGGGATAATTATTTGATAATTAACGACAAGATTAAACCTTCAGTTAGGGGTTTGTCTATAGTTATTACCGATTTGTGTTACAAGAATCTGGTTGACAAGAAGGTTGCTGGTTTGGAAGTCGTCTAAAGCAGCATGTATCATCAAGGTTTAGAAGACATAGGTTTTTAAAAAGCAGCAGGTTTATTGTTTTGATTTTGTACAGCAGATGTTGATTATGGAGTCGCTTTAAGAAGATATTAGGAACAGCAGGTACAGTATGTGGACGACGGGGTTTTGCTCGAAGGTCGGATGGATGAAGTATGTTCAAGGTTATGTGTTTTTAACTGCTAATTCTTGAAAGTTATACTGCTTCTATATAGGTTTAATATACTCAATTAGTGACAGTTTAGCGACAGTTTTGTAGACAATAAAAAAAGTGTCGTGCTGGAGAAGATGCAATCGTGGTTGCTTTATGCTACTGGTTACTCGTTCACAAGGTCTGTCAAGGAAGTAAGCTACTACTGTCATTCTTAAATTAATAGTGCCAAGGTACTCGTTAATACTGCTCGTTGACATGGTTAGTACTGCTTGCTTTTATGTTTTATACTTCGACCTGGTTATACTGCTCGCTATGATTTAGTTAATGCCACAAGATTGTTTCAAACAATTAAATACCAGCTTGATGGATTAAAGCAGTTACTACTACTATTGGTTAGTACTATTTATTTGTACTTCGTGCTGATCATATGCACTTAATGCTGCTAGCCTTGTATGATATCGGTTGACACAAAAGAACAAAAACCAGGGTAATCAAGGTGGGAATGGAAATGCTCCAGCAAAAGTGTATGTGGTGGGCAATGCTGGGACAAACACGGACTCCAATGTCATTATGGGCAATGTTGGATCTTGAACAAAACTGAATTTCTTTCAGATTATTCTTAATGATTTATGGCTATTATTTTAGGATTTATTAAAGATGTGATTACGAAGAGGATTAATTATCACCTATTTGAAGTTGAAGTAGAATTATTTGGGTTTGTGTTTTGTCATACCTTTTAGCAGGAGGTAACTTGTTCGTGCTTAGAAACAATGTGACGAAGACTTGACAAATCTAGCAAAGGTGTGTGATCTAACTTATGGTGCTCAATGCTTACATTTGCTATCACTTTGGTCTGGTGTCTCATAGAAGATGAGGATAATTGTCAAGAGGTTGCGATCTACTTATATTTCACAGATTTATTTATAAGTTCGAAGTCACGTGGATAGTACAAGATATAAGACACAAGTTTAGGTTATTCTACTTCTACATCAAGTTTGTTATACTTAGTTTTCTTCATCAGTGATCATTACATAGAGCCTACAGAATTGAAGATTCAAGAAATGGTTAACATATGGGTTTCAGGGGAAGCTTACTGTTAAAATATTTAACCATTTACATGTGCTATATAAGGTGAAAGTTTTTACTACTGCTAGTCATTATTACTACTGCTAGTGTGAGTTTCTATTACTCAAGTTCATTTTTCTTATTGTGCTTAATGGTGGGTAATTTAAGGAAATAAAAGGCCTGGATTAGAAGTGTGATATTGGTTTGTAGTGGTCAAGATCAAAGTTGCTTATATTCATATGTCCCCTATTGGATTATGATAAAAAGGGAAAGAAATACTAATAGGTTGCAACTTATAGATCCTTGGTGTGGCATGGTACAAAGGAAATCTACTTAAAGGGAAGTTTGTTTCATTCAAGGAGGTGATTACATCTCAACTTTAGGGGAAGCTTTGATTAAAGGCTTTATGATGAAGTTCGCACACGACTTTGTTTGTTTTGTCATCATCAAATAGGGGAAGATTGTTGGGAATTATTGATTTGATGAGACAAAATAAATAAAAGAATGAAACAAGAAGGACTTAAACGCAAAGCTAGAATTATTCAAAAGATGGAAGATTTTGAAGATTCTAAAAGATCTCCTTAAAAAGATAAAAGATATAGAAGATAAAGATAAAAGTTAGGAAGATATTATTTGTTTCCTAATTATATTTGTTCTTATCCTTTGTAAACCTAGATGATCTCTACTATATAAATTATATTTTACCAGGGTTGTTGTCCCCTTTACCCAAAACAATCTCTACTATATAAAGAGACATTAGGTCGTGTAGTTTAGCATCAAAAAAAATGTGTGTGTGTGTACACTGGATCAATGTAGACGTCTAGTTGGTGTATGTAGCCTCAAGGATCTTTGATCCCTGTTACAGGTGGTAACCGTTAAATACTGATCATATAGAATTGGGGCTTGGTGGAAACGTATGGTAATAAAACCTTGTTCAATAACAATTGTCTTCATTATATTCCGCTGCATTATATTCCGCTGCATAATTGTTATCATTGTTATTGTTTATCCTAGATATAAGATCTAAACAATCTGAGATTAAACGATTCTTTAGTTTTCACAGATTGGTTGGCGAAGTACCATGTTGTCATTGTTTGTGATGAGAAACTCATTTGTATTCCCTACAGAAATGAGACATTGATTGTTCGTGGTGACGGAAGCAACCGGGGAAACGAGACTTGTTTGAACATCATCTCGTGCAATAAAACACAGAATTACATGCTAAAAGGATGTCATGTCTTTTTGGCACATGTTACTACAAAGAATACGGAAGACTAGTCGGAGGAGAAGCGACTTGAGGAGGTACCAATCGTTTGAGATTTTCCTGAAGTATTTTCCGAGGACTTGTTAGGTCTTTCACCAACTTGAAAAGTTGAATTTCATATCCATTTAATACCTGGTGTTGCACCTGTAGCACGAGCACCTTATCCTTTAGCTCCATTTGAAATGAAGGAATTATTGGACCAACTTCAGGAGCTTTCTGACAAAGGCTTCATAAGACTCAGTTCCTCACCTTGGGGAGCTCCGGTCTTGTTTGTCAAGAAGAAGGATGGATCATTTCGAATGTGTATCGACTACCGAGAATTGAACAAGCTAACGGTAAAGAATCGCTATCAATTCCCGAGGATTGATGATCTATTTGATCAAATTCAAGGATCGAGTGTCTACTTGAAGATCGATTTGAGATCGGGCTATCATCAGTTACGAGTTCGTGAAGGAGACATTCCAAAGGCCGCTTTCAGAACTCGTTATAGTCATTATGAATTTCAAGTTATGCCATTTGGTTTTACGAACGCACCGGCGGTATTCATGGATCTAATGAATCGGGTGTGCAAGGCATATTTAGATAAATTTGTGATTGTCTTTATTGACGATATCCTCATCTACTCGAAGAACAAAGAAGAACATGAAGAACATTTTAAGTTAATCTTAGAGTTGCTAAAGAAAGAGGAGTTGTATGCTAAATTCTGTAAATGTGAATTTTGAATTCCCAAGGTACAATTTCTCGGCCACGTGATTGATAGTCAAGGCATTCACGTGGATCCCGCCAAGATCGAATCCATAAAATATTAGGCATCTCCTAAGACTCCCACGGAGATTCGTCTATTTTTAGGTCTTGCCGGTTATTATCGGAGATTCATTGAAGGATTTTCGAAGGTTGCTAAGCCGATGGCCAAGCTTACTCAGAAGAAAGTCGCCTTTGAATGGGGTGACAAGAAAGAAGCAACTTTTCGGACATTAAAGAATAAGTTGTGTAGCGCACCTATCTTAGCTCTACCTCAAGGAGTTGAGAACTTTATTGTTTATTGTGATGCGTCACATAAAGGATTGGGTGCTATTTGATGCAAAACGAGAAGGTGATTGCTTATGCATCACGACAATTGAAGATTCATAAAAAGAATTATACTACTCATGATTTGGAACCTGGTGCAGTAGTGTTTGCTCTAAAGATTTGGAGGCACTATTTATATGGAACCAAGTGTACGGTGTTTACAGATCACAAGAGTTTACAACACATTCTTGATCAAAAGGAGTTGAACATGAGGCAACGTCGTTGGTTAGAGTTGCTCAGTAATTACGATTGTGAAATTCGTTATCACCTAGGGAAAGAAAACATAGTGGTCGATGCCTTAAGCCGTAAAGAACGGATTAAGCCATTACGGGTTCGAGCCTTAGTCATGACTATTGGTTTGAATCTCCCCAAACAAATTTTGGAAGCTCAAATAGAGGCACAGAATCCAAAGAACTTCAAGAACAAAGACGTATGAGGTATGATCAGGAAGGATATACCGAAGGAAAGGTTGGAACCCTGTGGCAACGGAACTCTATGCTTAAATGGCAGGAGTTGGTTGCCATGTTATGGTGATTTAAGGACTATGATTATGCACGAGTCCCACAAATCAAAATACTCTATCCATCCGGGTTCTGACAAGATGTATCAGGACATGAAGAAGCTACATTAGTGGCCCAATATGAAGGCCGACATCACCACCTATGTTCGCAAATGTTTGACATGTTCTAAGGTCAAGGCTGAATACCAAAGGCCATCGGGTTTGTTGGTGCAACCCGAGATACCTCAATGGAAGTAGGATAATATCACTATGGATTTTGTCACGAAGCTTCCTAAGTCGTCATAAGGTTATGACACCATTTGAGTGATTGTTGACTGACTTAATAAATCTGTACTCTTCTTACCAATGAGGGAAGCTAATCCCATAGAGAAATTAGCAAGAATGTATCTTAAGAAGGTAGTCACGAGGCATGGAATACCTGTCTCAATCATTTGTGATCGTGACGATAGATTCGCATCAAATTTTTGGAGGTCACTTCAGAAGGCTTTGGGTACTAGTTTAGATATGAGTACCGCATATCATCCAGAGACTGACAGACAAAGCGAGAGGACTATTCAAACTCTCGAGGATATGCTACGTGCTTGCGTGATTGATTTTGGAAATGGTTGGGTTAAACATTTATCATTAGTTGAGTTTTCATATAGCAATAGTTATTATGCTAGCATCAAGGCTGCACCATTTGAGGCACTTTATGGTCAAAAGTGTCGTTCACCTGTTTGTTGGGCTGAGGTTGGAGAAGTTCAACTCATCGATCCAGAAATAGTTCAAGAGACAACCGAGAAGATCATTCAAATCAAACAAAGGATTCAAGTCGCTCGTGACCGATAAAAGAGTTACGCTGATTTAAAGCGTAAGCCGATGGAATTTCAAGTTGGAGATAGAGTTATGCTTAAGGTTTCACCTTGGAAAGGGGTCGTACGTTTTGGCAAATGGGGGAAGTTAAACCCTAGGTATGTTGGACCTTTCAAGGTATTCGCTAAGGTTAGAGCCGTTGCTTACAAGCTTGAGCTTCCTCAAGAGTTTAGCAGAGTTCACAGTACATTTCATGTATCCAATTTGAAGAAACGTTATTCCGACGAACCATTAGCCGTTCCATTGGATGGACTTCA
>BQNB010000678.1:27760-116501 GCA_026074375.1 Tanacetum coccineum | reverse complement strand
ATATATATATATATATATATATATATATATATATATATATATATATATGATCAGGATAGAAAATTTCCCTAGATATAAATATGAAGATGATCGAAGACCGAGTGATTGGAGGATTAAAAACAAGCATGGTGGTCTTCACGATCATAGGGAAATCTGCAAGCAAAAACGGGCACCATAAAACACAACATGGAGAGAAGCACTCCCCCACACTTATTCATTACTACTACTAAACTAATATATTATTACTACTACTACTAATAGGATAAAACACGGGTTTCCTCCCGAGAAGCGCTTGTTTTTGTGCGAGTCTCTAGCTTGACTCTCCCTGAATTCCATTGATATTGGGGCTGAAGCAGAAGTACGGAAAAATCTTCATCGGACTTTCATTCAATATATTCAGATGAACATTAACGATCTTGAAAGTTTCATAGGTCCGATGAGATAATCCCTGGGTGAGAGAGTGAACTCCTTTTGAAATGGGTATCCCAGGATTGAAAACTCTGTCCTCATTTTCAAATGAAAATGATAATAAAGTCTCAATCACAGTTGACTCCAAGAAGAATAGGAGTTCTTGATCAAAAGAACTATTAGAAGAGTGAGATAGAAAGTTGATTTCCATAAGAATTAGAAGTGCTTCAGTCGAGAAATTCACTTTTAAATCCTTATCTTTTGATTCATCATGGAAAATCCGAGTTCCTCCCAAAATGAGTATGCATGGGTTGAACACCTTGTCCTCATTTCCAAAGGGAGATGATAGCAAAGTAGCAATCTCAGATAACTTAGATGACTCCTCAGGAAGAGTCGAGTTACTTGTGGGTAAAAGAGGGAAAAAATCATCATCCATATCATCAATTAAGCTCTTTTTTTAAATCTTTGTCTTTTTCATTTTCTGAGTGAGTGTTATTAAAAGGGTCACCATACAAAAGCTTTTTCCATTTTTCATTATTGGACTTAAAGTCAAAAAGATCATCATCGTCATCTCCCGGTGGAAATGAGTAAACGAGAGCAGGTTCATCGATGAACCTCTCGAGAATGGGATCAATAATATCAATATCAGTCTCAGGCGAAGAATCTGTTGACGGATCTCGATTCATCAAATATTCAATTTTTCTAAGATCAGCTTCAGGATCAAAATTATCGTCCTTATTTCCTGGTAGAAATGGGTCAAGAAGAGCGAGTTCTTCGATGAACTCATCAAGAGAAGAGTCACCAGTCTCAGAAGATGTGAGACTAGGAAAAGAATCAGAAGGAGAAGTAGTGCTACCACTGAAGGGATGAAATGATTTCTAAATTTTCAACACTTCATAAAAATGATCCTCGCATGTGATGTCAATGAAATTAATCATATTAATTGACTCATTTTCATACTTATAAGGATATTTCGAAGTGCTATCAGCATGAAAGATCAATTTTTCATCACCGTCTCTCAGAATAAACTCTTATCCGTATACATCGACTAGAGCACGAGCCGTCCTTAAGAAGGGTCTCCCTAAGATAAGGGAACACGAGGATCAACGTCATAGTCGACGACAACGAACTCAGCAGGGAATGTGAACTTACCTACTTGTACGACGACATCCTCAGCTATACCGGCTGGATAAGCAACAGACCGGTTAGCTAGCTCGAGGGTCATACGAGTGGGTATAAGTTTAGGAAGCATCAATTTATTCCATACAGAGAGTGGCATGAGGTTAATGCTGGCACCTAAATCGGCTAGTGCCATGCATTTTTTAAGCTTAGGAAAGTCACAAGGAATGAGAAATTTCCCAGGGTCTCCAAACTTCTCGGGTAACTTTTTAAGGAGGACCGCTGAGCAATTTTCAGTCAGAGAAGTATTTGCCAATCCTAATAGTTTCTCCTTATCAGAAAGGAGATCTTTTAACATTTTAGCATACTTTGGCCTAAGAACTAAAGCTTCAGCAAGACTGATATTGAAGTGAAGTTTCTTGAACATCTGTAAGAACTTATAGATTTTTATATCAGACTTATCTTGAAGCTTATCCTTGTTCAGCCTCAACAGATAAGGAATAGGAGGCTGATGAGGATTCCACTTAGGATGCTCAGAAGATCTAGAATCGGGAGATGGCTGGACTACCGGATATGGGACACGTGCGGTACTTTCTAGACTTGAAATGTACACTTGGTCCATAGTCGGCTTTGGGTCTCGTTCCACCTCCTTAGGAGAAGAAGGAGGAGGGGGTGGAACAGAGGGTCCAGCTAAAATAATACCACTCTGTGTGGTAATTACTTTAATCTACTCTTGAGGGTTAGGAATGGTGTTGCTCGGCAGCGCACCTTGAGTTCTTTCTTGAAGAACCTTCCTCATTTCTGCCATTTGGTTAGTCAAGGTTTGAATCTTAAAATCAGAAGAAATAATGAAATTCTCAACATATCATCAATAGATTGATAGTTAGATTGAGCTTGATTCTGATTGTAATTTTGACCTTGGTTCTGACTATAATTTTGATTTTGATTATAATTATTACCTTGGTTAAAATTTTGATTTTTGTTTTGATTAAAACCTATACCTTGATTAAATCTATTTTGGTTCTGGGCATTTTTGTTTTGATTGTTTTGAAAATTCTGATTATTACCCTGATTTTGATTATTTGGTGGATCAAAATCGGGTGGTCTAAGAAAAATATTAGAACGATAGCTAAGAAGATTTTAGTTTCCTTGAGGTTGGTAAGCATTACCACCTGAATTATAGTTCCCCATAGTAGCATAAACGTGCTGAGTGTAGCCACCGACGGCTTGACATTCATAATAAGAATGTGGACCTCCACAAGTCTCATAGCTAGGAGTCACATAATTAACTTGCGGATTTGAACGGTACATCTGTAGCATATCTTTTCTCATTTCGGCCGTTTGCTGAATAAGAGCTGCTATCTTGGAGGAAGAAGAATTGTTAGAACTAGATGACTCATCCCTATGAACCGAGGTATCCTAGTCATTGTGGTGGGCAGTCATACTCTCGATGAGATCATAACACTCTTCGGGTCACCTTTTCATAAAGGTTCCCCCAGCAGCAACATTGATTGTATCACGATGTCTTAAAGTTAACCCGTTATAGAACGTGTCTATTTGAGTAACGGGTAACATATTATGAATCGAACATCAGTTAATCGAAAGCTTGTAACGTTCCCACGCTTCGAATAAAGATTCATTCGGAAGCTATCGGAAGTTACTGATATCATTCCTTAGTTTCGTAACCATAGAAGGAGGAAAGTATTTAGAAAGAAATTTCGAAGCCATCTCCTGGAAAGTATGGATAGAATTCTTTGAAAGACGATCAAACCACGTGGTGGCATGATGTGTCAAAGAATAAGGAAAGATATATAAGCGAAGGGCGTCATCGGTGACCCCGTTTTGCTTCATACTATGGGTGATAGTTAAGAATTTATCGAGATGCTTATTCACATCATCACCCGGTGATCCGTGAAACTAAAAACTGTTTTGGACTTATTGAATCATATGACTCTTCAGTCTGAAGTCGGTAGCTTGAATGTTAACAGGAGCGATCGGTCCGCCCCGTCCATTCATGGTCGGCTGACACAGCTCCTCCATTGTTCGGAGATCGGGAGCCGAATTTTGAAAATTAAGTCCCGGTGGACCATTATGATTTTGAGGAGGAGGACCCGCATGAGGCGGTCCTTGAACGTTATTAGGATTCATATAGATTTCTTCAAAATCAAGTAAAAGAGACGGATCACCAAGATTTCTTCGACGATTTCGAATAACGCTCTCGGGATCAGAAAAAGGAGGAACAAGGTCGGTCGAAGAAGGAGTGCATATGCACTAAAAAGAAGAAATAAGAAAATAAAAATATTTTTGGATTTTTTTAAATATTTATAAAAGAAAATAAAATAGAAATGAAAAATATTTTTGGATTTTTATAAAGATAGAATAGAAAATATTTTTTGATTTTTTTTAATTTTTATAAGTACGAAAATAAACTTTCAAAAGAAAGGATCTTCAAGGCACTAACTTCAAACACCACGTGAAAATCGTACAACTCTCCCCGGCAGCGGCGCCAAAAACTTAATGCCGTTCGTGAGAACTAGTCGAGTAATAGTATATAAGTATTTCCCGTTCGATATAAAAATTACTTTAGGAAAAGTAATATTCAATATACCGGGTGTCGTGTCTCAACGAGAGATGAATTTGAAATTCACGAAAGTATTTTGTTGTTTGATGCTTGATTGTCAAATATTTTGGTTTTTGACTTTAAACTAAGTATATGATAATAAACAAGATTATACTAAATAACAATAAGCAAATACTAAAAATTATACTAATATTAATACTAGAATTATACTAATCAATTAAATTACGAGAATTAGGCTAAAATTATCTAAAAGATTTATAAGATGATTATGCTTGTTAAGTGACGTGAAAAGTTCCTTAAGTGTGAATTAAGGTTTATTAACGAATTATTATCCTTAAAAAAGATAATTTTCTCACAACATTGGTTTATTTTGAAAACGATCCCTTATAAAGATACCAATTACTAGATGTGTTATTTTATTTTCTGGATTTTGCCCTTCAAACAACCAAATGACAAATCTAAACAATCCAAAAAATTATTAATCAACTAAACCCTTTTCAAATCCACATTTGATTCACAATTCACAATATCACTTAGCAAGCATAAAAGTAAACTACTCGCTATGCATAATGATCAAATTAGCTAATTTAAACATTTTGTACTAAGCTACACTAATTAATTAAAATAGGATAGAAAATGGAACCGAATTGAAAAGCCGCAAATAAACAATAACCACTCGATTTAATAAGCTAAAGAAAATAATCAAATTCTATCTAGCTTATTAAACCCTTAAGCTCCTCGCCTCATGAGTTGACCGGTACCGTAACAACAAAAATCATATACAAATTGTTAATAAATGATTCATACATATCAATTTCAATCTGCAAATTGCCTAATATGTTTCTTTCCGTTTCTGAGTAGTAATGGGCTAGGCCTAACAATTTTTATGTTATACTTTCTAGGGTTAATTTTAAAGATTTTAGGTTTTTCCCCCTTTGTTCGGGGCCCGTGCTCTCGTTTTCTAGCTTAATTTCATAATTTTTAGGATTTTCTTAAACGTTTTTGTTTGTTATTGTCTAATCTACCTTTCCACACTCTCAAATCATTTCTCTCATTCAAACTCCAATCTTTCGACTGTATCGATTCTCCAGTCCAGCCTCGTTGGGGATAAACGACCCGGGAAAATTCTATACTACTTCTCGGTTTCATTGATCTTGTTGATTTTTAGACTTATATATATTTTATATTTTATTATATATTATATATATAGTATAAAAATAACCAATCAAGAAGCTTATACGATTAAGTGATAAAAAGCTATAAAGCAATACGCTAAAACTAGATCTTAATGAAAATAAGCTAAGCTTAACAACTTATTTAAAAACTTATTTGACCGAAACCTATAAAAGAAATAAGAGATGAATCGAATAAGCTTTGATATAGCTTATTCGACTTCAAACTTGTTTCTAAATATGCTGGTAAATAAGCTCAGAAAATAAGTTTAAAGAAATGCTTATGTTCAATAAGCTAGAAAGAAATAAAAGAAATAAAAGAAAAGCCATAAGAATAAGCAACAAGTAAATAGCATCCAAACACCAACTTCATTATCAAAATAAGATCTTAATACAATAAGCAATAAGTTGTAAACAGCTTTTACAAAATATCTAATAAGCTAAAAATAAGCTAACTACTTTTTAGAGAACACTAGAACTACAACTAAATCTACCCGCCTAAATGAGGTGCTGAGCGTCCAGTTATATAGCCCAAACCCTTGAGGGGTATTTTTGTCTTTTCACCCGGTTATAACCCTCTTTATTTTCTAAATACCAGGGATGCCCTCCTTATTTGCTCGACACGTGCCCCCTTCTAGAAGCATTTATTGCCAATCATTGGCTATCATTGCCTCAGATCTGACCCTTCTTCGTACAGCAGAGTGTAAGACTGTCATTCTCTAGATCCACCACTTAGACACTGCCACGTACCCCTTTAGATACTTCTTTTAACGAACCAATGATTGGCTCAGATCCCGAGCGAATCATTGAACCTCGTACACCCTGACAACCTTGAAATCTCGTAACCGCCACTGCCAAACCTGCATATACTAACATCCAATCATTAGTAGTGCCACGTGTCACCACCTGAGTGGTGCCACGTGGCATGTGGGCCCCACTTCCATGTCATTGCTAACGTGGCAGGTCAACACCGGTCAAAGTCTGGTCAAAGTCGGTAAATGTTGACCGTTGACCGGGTCAATGGGTCAAGAACTGGGTCGGGTTGGGTCTGGATCGTATCGGGTCAGGTCGCCACGTGGCACCACCGAAGTGGGCTACGTGGCAGGCGAGGAATAACCCTTACCCTAAGCAACGGAGGGAGTCAAACCCAGGACCTTGTGGAAGGCAGCTCAAAGGCAAGGCTGGTGACCAGCTGCACTAGAGCATACCTTCAAGATAGTTATGCAAAATTTATCCTTTAAGGGTTAATTAGCTTGGCTTAGTTTATTATATATAAACGGTTCAAATAAAATGTGACATGATTTAAATAAGAAAGGCACAAGGGGCGAGTAAGGTACCGATAGATTCGTAACTTTGTGCTCTTTCCAATGTAGTGCTCGAGGAATTTTCACGACTTCGTTTGAATCTCGATAAACTTGAAAACGTTGTCGAAAGTCATCTGAAAATTATCGTTTTTGCTTTGTTTTCAATACTTTGTACCTGTAAGACATAATAACGCATACCAAACATATTTGCAATATAATTCAACATATTTTATGGTTATTAGTCCAATTTATAATGTTTTCCGGGTTATATATGATGTGTGCTTAAGCACACATCAATAACCATAGTTGGGTCGTTTAGGCCTAAAGGACTTTCTACTTGGGCTTTAGCCTGACACCTAGGCTCAATTAGCTTAAATGAATTCTTGTAAACTACGTTTTCTTATACAAGGCTCGGGAATAATAAGGACCATCACTTTACATAAAAACATGGCTAACATATCTATTCGAGACCACAATAATGAGTACTGTGGATTTAGATGGAGTAACTTGTTTAAATTGGTAAATTTCTAGGATTACACCTAAAAAGCCTATATATGTTGTGTTATTAACTAACCACACCGGTTAGTTAACCCTCGTATAAACCTTATGTTTACTCTAACTTTAAGAGTAAGATTCCCCTAGAAAAACCTGTTTAACCATTCTTGTTTTCACCAACTATTTGTTTTGTTACACCTTTACACCTTAGCCTACCCTGTTAGATTAAGTCCATTTATCAGTTGCTAGTTACTTTAGTGAAAAATATGTATTTCCTGTGTCTTGTGTCATTTTCTATCTTTGGTATGGTTGGGAAAATTGCACATCACAATTGGGAATGTAAAAGTAGTTAAACTCATGTATTTTTTTTACTACTTTCACAATTATTAGTATATGCAAGTATGAAGAGTTATGGAAGAAATTATCCGAAGCTATTATGATCGTGAAGATGGTGAAATTACACCGAGTATTGTTTATGTTTAAAAAAAATCAAAAAAATTATAAAATTGCTGCAAAAAAGAGGAGGAAATTATGAAGATAGTCGATTCGTTAAAGCTTAAACCGATGGTATTATTTGAAGGATCGATAATTCATTGATACGTGTTATAACTCAACGATGTAAAGTTTTGTATAAAGTGGTAGATACCGCCACTTGTTTTGGTAAAAGTATGTATAGTATGGATGATTGGGAAATTAACCGTTACGAGAACACCAACTAAGGTTGTTTTTGTTGATCTATGATCAAGACGTTTGTGTATATATTTTTGTGCCTTTATCATAGGAACGGTCAGTATCTAGCAACTTGTATCTTATTTGTTTGGACTTAATATATTTGTTTTGTATATTTTCATTTAACAACAATTATTTCCCTTTCCCAATCTCTATCCTTGGGTTTTATTCGAATGAGGATGCGAGCCATCAAATGTGTCTATTCCGTCGTTACGGCCATGCATGTGTGATTTTGTTCGCCTTGTTGGTTTATTACTTTTCGAAAAAGGATTAGAAGATCCACACCCCATATCACTCTTCGTCCCAACCCTTGGTTTTACTCGAGTGGGGGAATTGAATACAATCATGTATGTCTATTCCATCGTTATGGATGTGTATATGTGGTTTGTTGCTCTTGCTGGTTTACGACTTTTGGTAAAGACTACCAGTCCTATTCTTTAGCTTATTCGAGTTAAGGTTCGAATGCAGTCATATGTATCTATCCCATTGTTATGGGTGTATATGTGTGATTTTGTCACCTTTTCTGGAATATTGGTATCAATAGAGATTAGAAAGAGTGATAAACCCTTAAAGCCTTTTAAACCCAATTTACGTTTATAAACTTGTTACTCCTTAGCTTTAGTGGTGGAGATGTGTATCCTTGCCAAGCTTATGATAGAATACTCGTCATGACTAAGCAATTGAGCGAATTAGTTACATGTTACCACATAGATTAATCGAGTGATTTGAGTGTTTTCATCTTTCTACTTAGCGAGGTGTTTGGTTGTGTACTAGTAATTGAACGAATTAATGCTTAACAAAAAATCCTTTGGGATACATTTTCATAAATTTCTAAAGGCTACTTGAGGACAAGTAGGATTCAAGTAGGGGGATATTTAATGACATCAAATAACGTCACGTTTTTAGCATCATGTATCCCATGTAAATTACCTATTTTGTATAATTATTGCAAGAATTGGTACTTAATCATTTATATTTAAGATTTGCAGTAATTATGGAGTATTTGTGAAGATTGGCTAAAATTGGAGCTTAAATGAAGAGTTCGAGAAAGTCTACTGATCTGACAGCCAATACGCCGGATTAGTCTAGACCTATACGGCTTATCCAAGACTTTGATGAAATAAAAGACCGTTGCCTGACTTTGAAGAATACTCCGTATCCACATAAACGATACGCCGTATATAATACTTTGTTCAACGATGAAGAACCAACTAGTTTTATCTCAATACGCCATATCCATCAAGAAGATACGATGTATCCGTGCCTACACTTCATAGATAACCACGAAGGATTGAAGACCCAATACGTCGTATCCTAAAGACTTAATATGTCATATCGAAGGTCAAACATTGGAAGATTCTAAAAGATATCAATCGTGGTCCTTACTCCAAGAAATCCTCAATATGCCGTATCCCACATCGCTCGATACAACGTATCGATCAATTTCCAGACTCTATAAATACAAGACCCTAAACTCAGTTTTAGGTATGCAAGTGAAGCCTTAAACCACCAAGTCGACTAATAGACGAAAAAGGAGCATAAAAGGTCAGAAAATAGCCTCAAGATCATAGGAAAACTCTTGTAATCTTTGCACAACCAAATACACGTTCGGTTAAGGTTTCTTTTCTTTAATCGTTCATATATGAAACCATGTATATTTTTACAATGACTACCTGCTGATACCTTTAGGTATCAACCATGTGTATGAAGATTTAATGTTTGGTTTGTTTATCTCGATTGCTTAATTTATCGTTGGTTGTTGATTATGTTTATCAATTTATACTCATTTACGTGCTTAAGTATGTGACCTATCATTTAACTAGGTCTAGTCCTACACATTTAATGCGTTGCAACTTCGGTGTTGTTTGGGCGTAGGCTAAGAGTCCAGGATAGCTCTCCATATATGCAAGTAAGTTAGTAAAGTCTCCATGAGCTAGGGTTTAATAAGATCTCTATTATTAATCTCCTAAGATAGATTATAATCAGCAAAAAGGATGCTTTATGGGGATGCGTTTAATTGTGATAGAATTAGCATGTCTAGGTTTTAGGAAGAAGTCCCGCCTAAATCTGAGAATGATATGCCGCCTCGAGATAAGCACTCATTGCACCAATAAGCAAACTTGCATTTTATCGATTATTCATGGTTGATATGTTTTCCTTATATTAGTTCTTGACCGCTCCTCTATCGTTTGTTTATCTTTTTGTGTGTGTTTATTGCTTTACTTGTCATCAAATCCCTAGGTTAGATAACCCAAAACTGTGTCAGTCTCTCAGGCTGAAACACTCTTTTTATCATTAGCTTAGGTTTAACATAGATTAGATTAATTTAGTACTAACTTAGGTAATTAAAATACTGACAGACTTAGGAATTAACGCTCTCGCTCTTAGTGATCGACACCCTACTTACCAACGAAGCTACATCTGCCCGTTCGTGTTGTTTTTAGGTATAGTCGGCATAAAATAAATAATAAAACTTGATAATAAATAATACCTACTCTCAACGACACATTAAACGTCAATGCAGAGAATGCAAAGAATGGGTCGTTTTTGTACTATCTTCTATTACTAATGTTTTGGATCTTAAATTACCCTTGTATGTATTTTTAGTAATTTTTGTTGTATGTATATGTGGTATGTTTAAGAGAATCAAGTTATGAAAGCTTACTAGTTATGCAACTTGTTTCCATTATTTTGTCTCCAAGGTAACAACGTAGGCCAAACAGAGTAGTGGTCAAATACCGTTGGGAAAATTACAGGATCTTTAGTTTAGACAAAATGGGTGAACGGGTGTCAGTTCAGGGATGAAAAATGTAATTTATCTACAAAACAAATACAATACCAACAAGACATAATAATGAAAGGATTCATTGATTAACAACCAAAACTTTAAAGCATACATTCATCTGAAAACAAAAGGGCAGAAATGTTAACAAAAAATAACCTAAAAGCCAAAAAACAACCCCCCAAGCCGACCTTCTACCGTTTATAAAGATTTATAAAAGTCAAGCTCCTTGAGGACCTGAAGGCGCAACTGTAAAGCTACCTTCCTCATCTCCATCGCCTTGATCAGATCATCCTTCTACAGACCTTTGAGTTCCTCCCTCGTCTTATAGGCCAACAAATTTCCTAGCAATCGTTCAAGCATTTGTATAAACGAACGCCTTTCATCTATACTTTCAACCAACTGCCTCATTAAATTGTTAAGTTCAGTTGCTAGCTGAGATTCCCTATGCGTCTTCATGTCGAAATAGACAAGCAAATGATCTCGCGGCTTGGTTGAATTTGCTAAGAGATTGAGTTCCTCTAAATGAACAAACCCACGGTCAGCAACCATAGAAAGAGTTTAGTTTTAGGACAGTGAAAGGATTTAGTAAGTTAAGGAATGTATGTGTGTGTTTTAGATATGAAGGACCAAATGCGAAGTGTATTTAAATACAAGCGAATACATGGAGATTAATCGACTACACAAACAAAGATTCGAAAATGCAATTATTACATTGGAAAGGTAAATGTAAAACGCGGCTAAACTGTGACAACACATTATGCATTTTTTTAAGGACCAAGCGTGCAAGTAACGTGTAGAACATTTATTGTGCATTTGGCCGGAAATGTGAAACCAATAGAGGGACCAACGGTGTAAGTTAAAAAAACACTAACAAAACAACTTAAACCTAGGATTACCAATGGGCAAATGTTATAAAGCCTACATTTTTTCTACCACACAGAAACCACTTAAACTTAGGATTACTAACGGGATACGGTTTGAAGAATGTCTTCATCTTCTTCCTTATAAAGCCTATGTTTTTTTACCAAACAAAAACACAAACAAACTCAAAATTAGAAAACCGTTTGAAGAATGTCTTCATCTTCTTCCTTCGGTCCTACAGAGTGTAACTGTGGGCTTTCATTGATGACGCTCACCTCTTGGACATGTGAAAACCATGCTAGACGATTTGGTGTTTGGCCTAACAAATATGTAAGTCGTTGCATTTTTCTATATCTTATTTTATTAGCTAATTATAAATTCTCTTATTTTCAAAAAATAAGAATCAAGCACTATAAAAGATGGAATTGGTGTGATCCAGAGTTAGAGATTAAATGGTACAGACATCATTTATATGAGATGCATCTGCTTCTTAATCCCTCTCAAAGAGAAGAACTAGAAAATGAATTAACAAGCCGAGAAGAACTTGTAGTCCTTCAAGTTGATTTTGCTGATATGGAAGGTCAAATGCAGCAACTCATGGAAGAATTAAAGAAAAGTCAAAAGAATGCTTTCTTTTGGAAGTCAACTGCGATAGTGTTTGGGGTTGTGGCTTCGTTTATGTTTGTTATGAATTAGTTAGTTTGGGTTTATTATGTATAATAAATTGTATGAATTATCCATGATCAGTTGTTGTTCTTGGTGTCAAATGGTTATACACATTATTTGATTTTTACTGATTCATAAGTTCATAACAGTGTACCCAAATGACTTTTGTTGACTTTATTAGTCAAACAAATTAACACATACATCGACAATAATATGACTAACAACCGAAACTATTCATTTCATCAATCAACTCAAAACCACATTCATCCACAACACCATATCCCATTACTTACGAAGAACTTCTACCCAAAAAAGCAACAACCCTAAAACTTCACATTGTACAGTAAACATAAAACCCAAACACAACCCACCCGATGATGAAAAATTTCATCAACTTGAGCTGCTTTTCTTCAACCATAGCAAGGATTTCTTCAAGCTCATTACATGACTTCAAGAACCCTAGGATAATTAGAACAGACCTTTGACACATTAGTGGATCAAACCACTAGATGAAGTTGACACAGGTTGGACTCTAAAAATAAAAGAAAAAGGATGTGTAAATAAACAAACAAAATGATTTGTTACATATTTTTTGATCGGATCATACTTATAAGCGTAGGAAAACTATAGAAACGACGACCATGATTCTGATTAGTCCATGATATTCTAATCACGACTTATAAACCATACGAACAATGAACCATTTTATAATTTGTGTCTTATACCTTGCAAACCATCATTTATAATACACATAAACGAGTCAGGGACCAATGGTGCAATCGCTAAACGACCAAAAAACAACTAGTAAAGCACCCGTTGGAAAAAAACAAAATAACAAAAAAACAATTTGAGTTAGGGACCAACGGTGAAAAAATAAAAAAAAATAGAAATTACTAAAATGGCCATCGTTGAAAAGTTAAACTAACACCAGTTACGTATAACGGGGCTCGAGGGACCAAACGGGTAACAAAAATCGACTCTAAGGATTAACAACACCGAACCTCATTATCTAGGGACTGAATATGCAATCGGGCCTAAGTATAGGGATGAACAGTGTAATTTACCCTAAGTAAAATGACAGGTTATGCAAGTACGATACTTTTAATCTAACCTGTAACAAATTAGCAATAGTTTCAACAGTATAAATTTTACTAATCCCAACTTCATAACACCTGACAATAAACTTCTCTTTAATAAGAGGGTTGGTGGCGGCTCTAAGCGACGACGACAAAGTTTTCAGGTAGTGGCTCTTTTTCACTACCAATTGTCACCATCTTTTTCATAATATCGTATACAAAAACACACATCTTGAGACCTATCCAGCTGTCACCTTGTGACACTCCGTAAATATCTTTCCATTTACGTGCATAAGTTGACTTTTTATAAGTTACGTGTTGACCTGGCCAAAAACCGAAAAGTTATCCCGCATATAACTGAGAAACGTTACCGGATGCGTTCCGGCTTGTTATTCAACGAAGTCTTTGAACGACTATTGATTTTTTGCCTTGCAAGCGTATATTTAAATTTCTATAACTTATTTCAGAAAAGTCACGCGTTTTGTATTTTTCGGGTATTGCGTGTATTGAAAATAAACTCTTGAACAAATTTAAATATCTTAAACTTAACTAGAAAAATATCTAGTGGAAAGGATCAAACTTTGGCAAAAATGACCCCCCCTCCCCTTGTCCCTCTATATGGCATCCCCCCCCCCCCCCTTGCCAACATCCCTCCCTAAATTTAGCTACTTGGTCTCCTAGTACATTCAAATCCCAGGATACCATTTTATGAAGGTTCTAGGTTATATCCTAGATACATGAACCTATCCATTTATATATTTCACTCATCCATTCATTTCACCAACATATTACTTCTCTCTAAAAACACACACAAGAAATTCTTTCCCCCTCCTCCCTCTTTTCTTGCGTCGGGCAAACCAAACAACACCAACATTTGGTGTTTTTGCTTTTTGATTCAAGTATTATTTGTGGATTATTGACCGTGGTTCATTCCTTGGTTATTGTTGGGTTTATTGATTTGATGATTACAAAACTACATATGCTTAAATGAAGACGAATGAAACAACAAGGGATTAATATGACACTTTGGTATTCTACATATGGAAGAATTAAAAGCTGGAAGATTTCCATGAAGATAGGCATTGAAAAGTCAAAGAATATCAAAGATAAAGGAAGGTTTTAATTAGTTTTAATTAGCTTCCTAATACAATTAATTAGCTTCCTTTGTAAGCCTTAATATCCCTCTATATAAAGGGTATTAGGGTGAATAGTTTTATCATCTAAAATAGAATAGAATAGCAGATTTCTCAATGAGAGTCTAGCAAAAGCATGTGTGTGTACACGTTTAGTAGTAGTAGTAGTAGTTAGTGTATTAGATAGTGATTGTAGTCTCATTTAATCTGATCAAATATAATGAGGCTTCAATGTTCAGTTAAAACCTTGTTTGGTAATATTGTGTTTCTATTATTTCCGCTGTGCATATCAATGTTACCAGTAAAACTAATCCTAGATGGGTTGATCGATTCACAAAAGTTATTTTTGGGCGATTCATTTATTATTCGGGGTATATTTCATAGTTATTCGGGTTAAAGACACAAGCTTTTCATCGTCATATTTCTCATACAAGTAAGTATCGTTGTTTCCTTTCTTTAGGTGAACTTTTCTTCTATCCGTTCACTCGCCATCATCTATTCTTCCTAAAAAACACGTCATCCACGTTTGATGTCACTTTTTATAACAAAAACACTAAAATGAACAAGGTTGTACAACTCGTTTGTGAAGTTTGAAACTTTATCTATAAACTTGCATTTTTAGCGTACTTTTGAGGTTGTAGCAAAGTGTAGAGCGTTAAAAGTGGAGTTTGATAAGTGTGGCCATGCGATTAGGCTAGTTTTTGAGATGGTTTTTGTGGTTGGAATTAGTCGTAAATGGAGATATGATAGATTAGCCCCTTGGGGAAGATTGTGGTGTTTTCGGCTAAGTTTTTCATAGGACATGTTGTTGTCCGAAATTTATTCATAGGTTTTGAGTGTTGTAAAAATGTTTTAACAAGATAAAGATTTAAAATTTGGATAGTATATGTTTACTAGATGAATTTGAATATAAAGAACGTGAAAAACGAAGTTATAACGAAAGAAATATGGCCAATTAATGATGGACGAAAAATAAATGATTTGACAACTTTTCAACAAGTTATGGACAATCTGTCCTGATTTTTAATCAAGTTTTGACCCCTTTCAGGTTTGAACTGGCCAAAGTGTATAAAAGAAAACTTATCCGGAATGAAATTTACTATAAATAACGAAATTCCTTTAAGCTTGAAAGTTAAAAACGAAGGAGTTATACCATAATAGAGTTGAGTCATTTTTGAGACACTATAAACAATTTATGTGCTGATTGAAATAATAAAATGGCTTTTCAAGTGTTTTCGAGTTCGACTGAGTCTTAAAAACCTTAGCAAATGATAATGTGTCGGTTATACATATTTAGGTGGCGTTAGAAACTTTCTCAAAATGGTAATTTTGTATAAATGTCATAACCTAACTAAAAACCTTATATTTTCGTTAAGACACGTTTTTATTAAATGATCTAAGACACAAATGCAAGTGTTAGATATATACTTATATAAAAGTCTTATTTAACGTTTCGATATGCTATTCTCGCTTCTAAAGCGCGTCATTATTGTCTAGGTTGCAGTTAGGACCTGGTGCTTGTTACTTCACACGTTGATTATTTTCGTTGCTCACCATTTGCTTAAGGTGAGTTCGTAGCCCAAGTTTTACTATTTTTACAATCATTTACAACTTTAGGGTGAGAACATTGCTTACTTTTAAACTGTGGACACAAGTGCTTACTTTACTCTTACATATTTATGTGTTGCCTAAGTTACCGCTAAACCACTATTTCCCGTATTCATGAACCGTTAATTACTGAATGTAAGCGCGAGTGTTATAAATAGATCTATTGGGTTTGATAGCCCCCGTCCGGGTGTGGTAATTCTCACTTGACCAACGGATTGGTTAAAACGAACATATACCATGTCGAACTGTAGGTGGTCTTTGGTTGGACACCTGTAAGGGCAAGCCTTTTTTAGCATCAAGTATGCTACATATTATGTCTAGCTTCGATGTCATGAGCTTAGTGCAACGTAAATACCTTTTGTGATATTGTATGTGTTACAATAGTCGCAAGTTTATAAATCTTGTGGTCCATACTTGTGAAATACTTAAACCTACAAATTCACCAACTCTATGTTTATGTTTTAAGCATGTCTTCAGGTGCTTAACTGGATTTCCCTTGATGTGCTTCATGGAGTTTACATGCATTATGACTTCACTTTTCGAGAAAACTAATGTCTATCATATAAATACCGTTGTACTTTAAATATCTTTTTAGCTTCCACATTTTCAACGTATTACTTTTAGAATATTTTAATGACTTAACTATTTTATAATTATGCAACGGTGTTTATTTTCAAAACATCCATATAATGGTCATTCTCTTATACTTGTGTTTGAGATATTCATAATGTCACACCCTCGGATTACCTATTTTCGCTGCGACCCGATTGGGGGTGTGACAGATTGGTATTAAGAACCAATGTTATAGAGAACCAGGTAGTATATACTAGGTCTGGTCTATAACCAGTATGTGATCCTTATGTGATTCTATCCTTATCTATACGTGCTTATACCTTGCCCTATATATATGCTATTGCTATTGATATATATATATATATATATATATATATATATATATATGTAAGTACTATTTTACTTATATATTAATTATGTTTATATTGCCATTCGTTTGCCACTCATTTATCATTCTTTTGCCATGAGTTATTTCACATCACATCTACTCCTTATTGCACGCATCATGCATAAATTTATATAAAAGTGACTCATATAAACTTTTGCTTGTGTGTCGTCATGCCTTTATCCGTCATTTCGATTTCTTCTGACTCTTTTGAGGAGAGTGTGGGATCTTCCACTACTCAGGTTATTCTATTTGGCACGATTCCTACTGTCATACCTGCTGATGTTTCTACTACTGTACCTGCTGTTCTAGAGATGGCAGCGGTTGTTTTCGCTTCGCCTGCCGAGGTACTTGACCTAGACACCCACCCTACTTCAGAGACTGGTCCATATTCGTCTGAGAGACCCTCCTCACCTGACTCATATGAGGTTACCGTTGCTCGATGGAGGAGCAAGGTAGCATTACGTTCATCATCATCATCTTCAGCATTCACACCACCTGCACCAGTCAGACTATACCGACATTACGTGATTTACCTCACCGATCTGCTATTATTGTTCTATCTGGTCAGGAGATACCTTTCGGTCGACCATACCGTACCTACCCTAATGGGGCGCATATGTTGTTGACCTCAAGGAAGAGTGTACACCCGTGCTCGCATAGCAGCGAACTGTAAGAGGTTCCATTCTTCATCATTATCACCTCGTAAGAGGCGTAGGGTATCACCTTATTCATCTTCATCAGCTACACATTCATCATCACCGGTGTCTGCTGGACCATCTCACAAGAGATCTAGGTCCCCTACTACAGATTCCCCATTTATTCGAGCTGACTTGTTTCCCCCTCGTAAGAGGTTGAGGGATCCATCGTCTGCATATTACCATGAGGTTAGTGTCGAGGTTGGCACTGAGATAGATATTGAGGATAATATTGAGACAGGGGCTGAGGGAGATATTGAGAGAGATATCGAGGTTAGTTATGAGGCAGATACTGAGTCGGATATCGATTCAGACATTCTGGTAGATATAGAGGCAGACATTGCGGCATAGGTTGTGGCAGCTATTGAGACTGATACTGCGGCAGATACTATAGTAGCAGTTGAGACGGATGTTGAGTCAGTTGAGGCAGGGAGTGAGCCAGTAGAGGCAGAGGTTGATGCCAAGCCTAGTGCTGGAGATACTGTAGAGATTGCAGTAGATGTTGTTGCTGAGCCTGTTGTCCCTGATGACCTTCCAGTGGCGACCATTGAAGAGCAGTTGGATGAGACTGAGGAGGTGGTTCAGGGGATGTATGAGCATCTGATGGATATTCTTGCATAGAGATTGGATGATATAGAGGAGGAGCAGAGAGCTCAGGAGACTAGGGCGGTCACAGCAGATACTAAGAGGGCTAGACTCTTAGATAGGATTAGAGTGTTGGAGGGGAGTAACATTGGACTTCGAGATGCGTTAGGAGTTGAGAGAGAGAGAGGACTGCTAGTGTTGAGCACCGTTTGGGCTATGTGTCAAAGAAGCTTAGGCGGATTCGGTTGACTCAACAGTATGATAGGGAGGATTTCAAGAGGCTTGAGACCTACATGATGAGACATCACAGATACCGTCCATAGATCCATTACTGAGCGAGTTATATTTTGGCTAGCAGTTAGTATTAACACGTTAGGAAATTTTGTAATCCTTTGGGAAGCGATATTTCAAACGAATCATCTATAATATATGACGTATTTATCTATTCGTGACTATTTTGCGATTCTTATCATAATCATTTATTTTCATTCTGGCAAAACATGACTTTTCCATATTTTATACATCTATTATATTGTTTATCTATCATCCATGGTGACTTTATCTCATTCAACGTCTCACCATGTGTTATATTTTATGACTAGAACAATGACCATTACTCGATTCGAAATGACTCCTAAGGCGATTGAAGAATTGATTAACCAACGTGTGGCTGAAGCATTGGCTGCTCAAGAAGCTAACCATAACGTCAGGCCTGTCGTTGGAAGTGAAAATCAGTATGGAGATGAGTAAGGAGATAGTAAAGGTGGAGGAAATGGAAACAGTAATGGTGGAGGAAATAGAAATCATGGAAATGGAAATCATACCGGAATGAATAGAGGTGTAGGAGGGAATGCACCAGTTGCTAGGGTTTGTACCTTCACAGACTTTCTAAACTATCAACCTGGCAACTTTAGTGGGAATGAGGGAGTTATGGGTTTGGCAAGATGGTTTGAGAAAATAGAGTCTGTGTATCGTATTAGCAACTGTCCTATGGATTCTCAAGTGAAGTTTGCTACTTGCACCCTGCTGGATGGTGCTCTGACATGGTGGAATTCCCATGTGAAGATGGTTGGGATTAATGGAGCGTATGAGATGTCCTGAAAGGATCTGATGAAGTTGATAATCAAAGTTTACTGCCCAGGAAATAAGATACATAAGTTGGAAAACAAATTGTGGAATCTCAGTGTGAAAAGGACTGATGTTGCTGGATACACACGATGATTTCAAGAATTATCATTGTTGTGTCCAAGAATGGTCCCGAGGAGGAAGACAAGATTGAGAGGTATATCTGTGGTCTCCCAAATAATATTCAGGGGAATGTGACCTCATCTAGACCTACTCGACTCCAAGATGCCATCAAGATGGCCAATAGCCTAATGGATCAAAAAGTGTGTGCTTATGCTGCTAGGAATGCTAAGAATAAGAGGAAGTTGGAGAACACACCACGAGGCAATCGTGTGTAACAACCACCCTTTAAGAGATAGAACATGGCATGGGCTTATACTGTTAGAAACAAGAAAAGAGGGGATATGCTAGGAGTCTACCTTACTGCAACAAATGCAAACTACACCATAAGGGACAGTGTACTATAAAATGTAGTAACTGCAAGAAGGTTGGCCATATGGCTAGGGATTGTAAGGCTGTAGTTGTTGTTACAACCCGAGGAGACCATGTGGTGCAATAGAGAACTGTTACATGAATATGGAAGGCAGGGACACTTCAAGAAGGATTGTCCTAAGCTGAAGAACCAGAGTCATAGGAAGCAAGCTGCTAATGGTAAAGCATGTGGAAGAGCTTATGCTCTAGGTGGAGGAGAACCCAATCAAGACTCCAATATCGTTACGGGTACATTTCTCCTCAATAACCATTATGCTTTCATGTTGTTTCATTTTGGTATCAATAGGAGTTTTGTGTTGACTACTTTTAGTTCTTTAATCGACATTTCCCCAATTACCTTAGATTATAGCTATGCGGTTGAGTTAGCCGACGGTAGAGTCATAGAATCTAGTACCATACTTAGGGGTTGCACAGTAAACTTGCTAGATCACCCGTTTAATATTGACATGATGCCCGTTGAGCTCGGTAGTTTCAACGTTATTATAGGAATGGATTGATTATCGAATTACCATGTCGTCATAATTTACGACGAGAAGGTTGTCCGCATCCCTTACGGTAACAAGGTGTTGACGATTCATGGAGATGGAAGTGACGAAAGGAGTAAATCTAACTTGAGCATCATCTCGTGCACCAAAAACCAGAAGTACAATCAGAAAGGATGTTACGTCTTTTTGGCTCAGATTATTGAGAAGAAATCTAAAGACAAGTCGAAAGAGAAGCGACTTGAAGATGTGCCTATCATACAGGATTTCCCGGAAGTCTTTCCAAAAGACTTGCCGAGACTTCCACCCACTCAGGAAGTTGAAAGAAATAGACTCGATGGAGAAGCTAACAAGACATTACTTAAAGGAGGTAGTCTCGAGGCATAGAGTGCCAATATCAATCATCTCTGATATAGACAGCAAATTCACTTCTCACTTTTGGCAGTCACTCCAGAAAGCTTTGGGTACTCAGCTAGACATGAATACAACTTATCATTCACATACTGATGGTCAAAACGAAAGGACTATTCAAACACTAAAGGATATGTTACGTGCATGTGTGATCGACTTCAGAAAGGGCTGGGATAAACATTTACCCTTGGTGTAATTTTCTTACAACAACAATTATCACACAAGCATTAAGGCTGCACCCTTTAAGGCTTTTTGTGGTCGTAAGTGTCGATCACCTATCTGATGGGCTGAGGTTAGGGATAGCCAGCTCACTGGCCTAGAGATTGTTCATGAAACAACTGAGAAGATCATTCAGATCAAAAGCCGAATCTAAGTTGAACCCGCGATATACTGGACCTTTCAAAATCCTTGCCAAGGTTAGAACAGTTGCTTATTGACTAGAACTCCCGGAACAACTGAGTAGAGTTCACAATACTTTTCATGTGTTGAACTTGAAGAAGTGTTTATCTGATGACACACTTGCTATTCCGTTGGATGAAGACCAAATTGACGATAAACTTCATTTTATTGAGGAACCCGTCGAGATTATAGACCGTGAGGTCAAACATCTAAAGCAGAGTCGTATTTTTATCATCAAGGTTCGGTGGAACTCAAGGAGAGGACCTGAGTTCACTTGGGAACATGAAGACCAGTTTCGAAAGAAATACCCTCACATGTTTTCTGACCCCTTATCGGCACCAGATGCCATGGCTTAAGCTTTGAGGACAAAGCTCTTTTAACAGGGAAAGGATGTGACACTACGTGAATTTGCAAGTCAAAATCTTTTCATTTACGTGCATAAGTTGACTTTTTATAAGTTACGTGTTGACCTGGCCAAAAACTAGGAAGTTATCCCACATATAACTGAGAAACATTGCCGGATGCGTTCCAGCTTGTTATTCAACGTAGTTTTTGAATGACTATCGCGTTTTTACCTTGCAAGCGTATATTTAAATTTCTGTAACTTATTTTAGAAAAGTCGCGCGTTTTGTATTTTTCGGGTATCGCGTATATTGGAAATAAACTCTTGAACAAATTTAAATATCTTGAACTTAATTAGAAAAATATCTAGTGGAAAAAATTAAACTTTGGCAAAATGACCCCCTTGTCCCTTCATGTGGCGTCCCCCTTGCCAACATCCCTCCCCAAATTTAGCTATTTGGTCTCCTAGTACATTCATTTCCTAGGATACCATTTTATGAAGGTTCTAGGTTCTATCCTAGATACATGAACCTATCCATTTATATATTTCACTCATCCATTCATTTCACCAACATATTACTTCTCTCTAAAAACACATACACACAAGAAATTCTTTCCTTCTCCTCCCTCTTTTCTTGCGTCGGGCGAACCAAAAAACACCAGCATTTGGTGTTTTTGCTTTTAGATTCAAGTATTATTTGCGAATTGTTGATCGTAGTTCATTCCTTGGTTATTTTGAGGCGATTAATCTATTATTTGGGGTATATTTCATAGTTATTCGGGTTAAAGACACAAGCTTTTCATCATCATCTTTCTCATATAAGTAAGTATCGTTGTTTCCTTTGTTTGGGTGAACTTTCTTCTATCCGTTCACTTGCCATCATCTAATCTTCTAAAAAACCACGTCATCCACGTTTGATGTCACTTTTTATAACAAAAACACTAAAATGAACAAGGTTGTACAACTCGTTTGTGAAGTTTGAAACTTTTATCTATAAACTTGCATTTTTAGCGTACTTTTGAGGTTGTAGCGAAGTGTAGAGCATTAAAAGTGGAGTTTGATAAGTGTGGGATGGGATTAGGCTAGTTTTTGAGATGGTTTTTGTGGTTGAAATTAGTCATGAATGGAGATATAATAGATTAGGCCCTTGGGGAAGATTAGGACCTTGGAGAAGATTGTGGCATTTTACTAAAGATAATGAACTTTCTTTAAGCTTGAAAGTAAAAAACAAATGAGTTATACCATAATAGAGTTCAATCATTTTTGAGACACTATAAACAATTTATGTGTCGATTGAAATAATAAAATGGCTTTTCGAGTGTTTTCGAGTTCGATTGAGTCTTAAAAACCTTAGCAAATGATAATGTGTCGGTTATACATATTTAGTCAGCGTTAGAAACTTTCCCAAAATGGTAATTTTTGTATAAATGTCATAACCTAACTAAAAACCATATATTTTCGTTAAGACACGTTTTATTAAATAAACTAAGACACAAACGCAAGTGGATGATATATACTTCTATAAAAGTCTTATTCAACGTTTCAATATGCTATTATCGCTTCTAAAGCACATCATTATTGTCTAGGTTGCGATTAAGACCTTGTGCTCGTTACTTCACACGTTGATTATTTTCGTTGCTCACCATTTGCTTAAGGTGAGTTCGTAGCCTCACGTTTTACTATTTTTACAATCATTTACAACTTTTGGGTGAGAACATTGTTTGCTTTTAAACTATGGACACAAGTCCTTACTTTACTCTTACATGTTTACGTATTGCCTATGTTACCGCTAAACCACTATTGCCCGTATTCATGAACCGTTAATTACTGAATGTAAGCGCGAGTGTTACAAATAGATCTATTAGGACTGGTAGCCCCCGTCTAGGTGTGGTAATTCTCACTTGACTGACGGATTGGTTAAAATGGACGTATACCATGTCAAACTGTAGGTGGTCTTTGGTTGGACACTTGTAAGGGCAAGCCTTTCTTAGCATCAAGTGTGCTACATAGTATGTCTAGCTTTAGTTTCATGAACTTAGTGCAACGTAAATACCTTTTGTGATATTGTATGTGTTATAATAGTCGAACGTTTACAAATCTTGTGGTCCATACTTGTAAAATACTTAAACCTACCAATTCACCAACTTTATGTTGACGTTTTAAGCATGTTTTCAGGTGCTTAACTGGATTTTCCTTTATGTGCTTCATGGAGTCTACATGCATTATGACTTCACTTTTCGAGAAAAAATATGTCTATCATTTAAATACCGCTGTACTTTAAACATCTTTTTAGCTTCTGCATTTTCAGTGTATTCCTTTTAGAATATTGTAATGACTTAACTATTTTATAATTATGCAATGGTGTTTATTTTCAAAACGTCCATATAATGGTCGTTCTCTTGTACTTGTGTTTGAGATATTCATAACGTCACGCCCTAGGATTACCTATTTCCGTTGCGACCCGATTTAGGGGTGTGACACACCGTAACAACATCAAGATGTAACAGCAGATCCGGTTTCAAACCTACTGTAAGATGGGTTTTTTAGTTTAATTTCAGGTTGTTAGAGACTAGTAACAAAAGTATTATTATTTATGATCATGTTCAGCGGAAAAGTTGGCTAGTTCACTTGGTTTGGCTTAAATGGGTTGTAGATGGCTAGGAAAAGTTGATGAATATTAAAGCCATATAGGTAGCTAAATTTTAATAGCTCAGTGATGTAAACGAAATTTTTAATTCTTTTAGCGACTAGTTGAGTGACTATTATAAAAGAAAAAAAGCATGATGACTATAAAATATACTAATTTGAAAGCGTCCAGTGACAGTTTAATGCATAATGCTTTTATATATTTGTGGCATGGATGTTAATAATTAGGCAGAGAGTGTATTATAAAAAGAAGTAAGTTAAAATATGAATTTATAGTGAAGATGGATTCGTGGGATTTGATTTTGTGTTTGAGTTTATGAAAATCGGGTGTTTGTGATTTTTAATTTTTAGGCGATGATTTCACAGTTTACGAAGGTGGCCGAAGATGGTAGGAGTGATGGATGAAGGTAATTGATGAAGATGAAGATGGAAAAGAAAAGGAATAGCATTTAAAAAAAACTAAAAAAATATATTTGTTACATAAATGGTCCTTGTGGTTTACTTGAATGTGAAAGGACTAAAATGCCCTTGCTGTTAACGTCAAATTGGATAGAAAATCGGTCAAAGGACCGGTCAACCTAATTTGGACAACCACATGGACCATTGGTGTAATTAAATACGTTTTACGACCAAACATGCAATTTCGTGTAAACCACAAGGACCAAACATGTAATTAACTCTAAAAATAACTACTTGCAAGGCACTAGAAGCCAAAGAATGCAAATACAAATATAGAAATATAGAAATAAACAAAGCTACACAATCTAGATTTAACCTGCGGCTTAAACTGCGAGAACTACAAAAAGGATGAAAAAACTCTTGTCAATTACATATAACCAAGACAAGAGAAAAATACCTACCCACGGAGGCCATGCCATCGGTTTTCGCTCCGCAGTTTTTGATACAGTCCCAAACAAGCCTCGGGAAAAAGTTACAGAAAAAAAGACATATTGACAAATGATCCAGACAATCTTGATAAAACATGAATGACTTTAAGATTCAAATATTCTCTATATATACCTACATGAATTACTTTAAAACAAGTCTCATGCAACAAATGCTTTGCTTAATAAATTATTATAAAAAACATTGCTATATCTTCCTAATTACTTTTATTTTAATTAAACGAGGTAAAGTTTTCTTTACAAATGAAATGAGAATGGGGGACTTTTTTGTTCAATAGAGTGTATAGCCTATTAGATGATAAATATAGCCCAAGTCTTATGTGGGGTTAGGTTCAATTAGGGTTTTGTATATATAAATAACGATGAATGAATCATACAAACCCTCGAGTTTTCATCATCCAACATGATATCAGAACGGATCTGATCCTTAGGCCTAGATGGCTACATTGAGCCACCTCCTCTAAGCCACCCGTCAAACCCTAGCCGCCACCCTTTATCCCTTATAAAAGATAAAAATAAAATAAAAAAATTTATGCTTTGATTTTGTTTCTTTGCTTTCGCTATTGCTGTTGCTGCATGATGAAGATTAATCTCCCCTTACTGTCGGATGTCTTCATTAACAAATTTATTATTTTCTTTTGCTACCTCTTATATTTGCTTTTGTTGCTGCTTGAAGAATTGCTTTTGCTTGTTGTCGGATTTCTTCATCAACAAATCATTGTTTTTATTGCTATAATGTTTTTTCTTTCTTCTTCTTAGTTTAACTTTGCTTTAATGTTTATTTAGCTTTCTCATACAATCCGAGCTTTCACGATTTTATCGCTCGAATTGTAAGGGAGTATAGATGATAAATGTGGCCTAAGCCCGATGTGGGGGTATGGTCCATTATGGTTTTGTCATGCATTTTAATCTATAAATAATGATGAATGAAACATACAAACCTATGAGTTTTCATCATCCAATGTAGCTAATATAAGGGGCGAAGTGCTACTCATGTTACAAAACTGTGTTGACTGTAACTACACTACGAGAATTTTAATTGGGCTTCCACAATCGATTCGTGAGCATCCTCCTTAACATAAGATCCACACCACTTGGATACACTTTATGCACATAACATATACCAGTATGTGAAAAAAAACCCTAAAATATCCACGCCAACCTCCTAAAAAGGGAGAGCTTTACCTGGTCTGAGTCTATGTGGCGTTGGTTATAAACCCCGTAGATAAGTCGATCAAAAAGTCGGAAACCATGGTTACCAAAAAATCATACACTAGTATGTGTTCGTAGTTATTAAATTTCAGGATATGTAGTTGTTAGAAGAAATCAAACAAACTAGTTTCTATAGTGGAACCACGAATAAAGAACAATTCTAACTAGATCTCAACAAAGGGTTATGATCCCTTGATGTCGAGTGTCACCAACACACACGAGATATTTACACCAAACGTTTATTAAACGAGAGAAAGAAAAGAAGGTACAAATAAATCTCACCCCCTCATCTATATTTATAGACAATGAAGGAGGAGAAACTTAATCCTTGGTGAACAAGGAATCTACAATTGACGAGGTTAGGAATTTCCTAATGCATGACTAACCTCTTTAAGTTTGAGCTAAACTACAACTAGCCTCCTATAGTTACTCCATTCGTCCTATAATAAGTGTCCACATTATATCTTGGATGTCACAAAATAAGTGTTCACTTTGTATTTCAACCAATGAGAAGAGAGTTTAGTGGGTGGAGATGATATTTGATTAATGGAGAGTATAGTTAGCGGGATTTCCTATAACTTTGTGCATTTTGAAAGTGGACACTTACTATGGGACGGAAGGAGTATATCCTAACTATTACATAAAAATATTCTAACAATTTCCACCTTAATGGTAATAGTTAGCCTTCTACGATACGCAACAGCTTTAACCAGTGCCGAAGCCTCAGACTTGGAGCCACCTTCATCAGGGCGCCAGTAGCAATACCCGCTACTAACCTTCGTTCAAATCATGACCCTTTAGAGAGTCCCTTTAGCCATGTATCCTTTAATTCCTTAGTAAGTGTTATATACTCCACGCCAGTTGTTAACAAAGCCATAATGTGTTGCAATATAGCTTCCCATCTCATTGCAAATTCTTGTATCATAACCTGTACCTTATGCTAGATCTAGCTATGATAGTGATCCATCGACACATGGCTTAGTCAGAATCCACAAAAACTTGTACGCCCATTTGTAATCCAAGATCAACCTCATCCAACATACCCATATCTGCATATGTTATGTCAGGTCCCGTGTAGACCACATGGTACTCCAACTGCATATATACATGACCCCTTACTCTTATTTTCTTCATCACGATTACATGACATACCACCCTCCAACGACAGCTTAGAGTGTACCCCAATAATATCTTAACCGACATCTCGTTGGAAAACCTGATTTCTGACACCCTGAGAGTATTACCACTATGATTCTTGAAGATCTCCATACAAGGTATATTTTCCTTTGCTTCATCCATCAAACCCTTGGCAATCTAGATCTCATCATTGCTTTCACAAGTAAGCATCGTACAATCTATATATAAGAATAGTTATATGAACATACCCAGTGCATACTCCTAATAATATCTATTGCTATCGTTACTGTTTCGCCTGAAACTGTTGCTGAGCATACACATATCTAACCGAGTATCCATGTTTTCTTTCATTACAACCATCCACTTTGGAAATTACCTCATAAGCAATTTCATCCCTAAAAGTCAATGACTCATGTGCATTTTTTCTATCACTGCAACAACTACTAAAGCACTCACATTACTGTTACCTCTATACCTGAGTGAGTCTCCTATTGACCATTGCTCCATATCATGTGCAAACTTATAGGTGATTAAACCTTTAGTCTAAAAAAATTGTGAACCATCACCCATATCAAAAATCTATAGAGGTCCCACCTCAAATCCACGATCTTCCTATGGTTCTACCTCAAACTCAACTCCATGGCAAAGTGTGCGTTGAACCCGTACTTATACATGACCCTTTGTGAGTATTCATATGCCAACAATTCTCAAAGTAAACCATGTCCCCAAACATGACAACGTCAAACTTAACCTTTGACATCCCATAAACCCTTGTAAAATTGATTGAACCTGATGAAAAACCTCACCCGAAATCGACTAACAAGTATTGTGTGTGCAACCCTTCAAAGTATTGATTTTTCTCCACCCTTCAATCGACTCAACCCTTGTAGAAAAATATAACAAGGAATCGACTAAACCGGGAGCTACCCCGAAAAATCCTTTGAAATAAATCTTTTGTCAATTAAACCCTAGCAAACCTGAAATTTGAAACCCAACTAACAAACTAGTTGATAAAATCCTTGATGATAAAAGAACCCTACTCGAAAAACCTTGAACAAAATCGATCAAAGAAAACCATTTGATGACACCCTTTCTCAAATCGATCAAACGTAACCACTAAGTAACCTTCTTTAAGCGTTGTAACCTTTGAAGCTCATAACTAAAATTTTAAGAACCTTGCAGCAAAAGAAAATGATTTCCTATAAACCTAATAGAATCGATCCACCTACTTGCAAGACAACTTCAAGAACCTTGTTGCCCAAGTGATCTTGACTCGTAAACCTAGAAACTTTGAACATTGTAATCTATACAATTATAGCCAAACAATAACCGAAAATGAAAAACAAGACACCAACAAGATCAGTAAATTCGACAGACGATATCTCCTTCTGGGAACCTCTGATGTATGATCCATTCGGTGAGATTCTATACATATGTGTCTTCAACCTTCGATTCGAATTTTGTAGAAATAAACGGTGAACAGACCCGCAATGTCAACTCCCACGACCGCGCAATAACCGATGAACCAAACCCGGTTCAATATTTTCTCTTGTTTTTGCTCTCTACATGATGTGTGATTCATTTTTCTTGAGTAAGGCTTTGATACCAATTATGAGAAGAAATCTAACAAACTGGTTTCTAGAGCGGAATCACGAATCAAGAACGACTCCAACAAGACATCGATAAAGGGTTATGATCCCCTGATATCGAGTGGCACCCACACACACGCACAATATATTTACACCCAAACATTAATTAAACGAGAGCAAGAAAAGAAGGTACAAATAAACCTCACCCCTCATCTCAATTTATAGACAATGAGAGGGAGAAACCTAATCCTTGGTATACAAGAAATCTACAATTGAGGATGTTAAGTAATTTCCTAATACATGACTAACCTTCTTAAGTTTGAACTAAACTGCAACTAACCCCCTATAATTATATCTTAAATATTACACAATTATATTTTAAGAGTTGTATAAAATGCATAAATAACATGTTCACAATCTTCTATCGGATGTTGCAAAGGGCTCACTTCATGCTATTCTTTAAATTGATTAAGATTATCTCAAGTTCATATGAACATTACCGGTAATGTTTACTCACAAACAACACTGTGAGGAAATATTACGGGTCATGTATATATCAACTTGAGAGCATCTAAATCATTTTCAAATAGTGTTTATAAAAAAGCTTGTTTAAAATAACATTTTTTATGCTGCTTCCCATATAATACTAATAATTTGTTTGTGTGTGTTTTTTTTACCTTTTACATATACTTAAAGGGAATTAATCCATTGCTAAGATCAATATTAACTTAAATCAAATTGTAATAATATACGATTATTTAGTGAAGGTCTACGTAAACTAAGATCCGGTGGTCTTGGTGAGTCAAACCACATGATAGCCATTTTAGTGAGAGAAAGTAGAGAGATGGAAAATGGATGTATGAATAGATGGAAAATGAATGAATGTTACAAAAGACTCAACCCCTCTATGGAAGCCATAGAGGGGTATTTATAGCCCATACACCTCTAAACTATACATAGTTGCCTATTCTAGTCCTCGCGTATGTGGCTATGATAAACTATGGTAATTTTGTAATGTCGTCACGTAAAAGTGAATTCCCAACAATCTTCCCCCACGGGACGATATACAGAATTACTTACAATAATTTCCTAACAAGTACATAATGATTAAGAACAAGAACTTCCATGAAGCTTCATATGCTGATGACGTCTTCTGTGGTGTTTGACTTCAAGTCTGCACTCCAACATGAATCATCTTTGTAGTACTTTGTAGGAGAAATACTGTAATAGGCACGAACTAAGTAACCCATACACTTCTGGTTAAGGAGAAGCTTCTGAATTAGCTTCCCCCTAATTCGTGCCACATATTCTTGATTTAGAAGCTTTAAAAGCTTCCCCCCAAACTAGCAATGAATCAGCTTCCCCCTAATTCATGCCACATATTCTTTATTTAGAAGCTTTCAAAGCTTCCCCCCAAACTAGCAATCCTCTCTTGAGCAGTTTCAAAGCTTACTTACAAGCTTAGAATAATTAAGTGCACAGCGGAACTGGTAGGATACCACATCAAATATTACTGCTCCTTTAAGAATAAGCTTAGTGATTGATCGTTTGGGGTAAGCATTATCTGGATCAGCAACGTATCTTCTCACGCTTGAATAATTCTTCTCACACCGCTTCCCCCTGGAAAGTCAAATAATGCATACAAAAGTTCTCAAGGTACCACTTCCCCCATTTGTCTAAAGAAATGCACCCAAATAGCCTATATTTTAAAGGGCTGATATTCTCTTACGGTTAGGACATTTGTTCCTTCCGGCATGGCCCTAACTTTTAAAAATTCAGAAGGATGCTCCATGTCAGCTTCAAGAATCAGGAAAGGCACTAGGCATCAAGGGTGAATCCTTCTCCTTCGCAAACGGCTCAGGGTGAATCTTCTCCTTCCCCCTTGCTGTGTTATCGACTTGTCAGGGAGATCAGACAACACCTTGACGTGCATTTACTTGAGGACTTGTGTGGGAATAAATTAGCTAGGATCTAACCATGAGAAACAATTGCTGATCAAATCTCTTTACTCATCACTCTCTCTGGCTAGAATGTTACCAACCGTTTCGAAGGCTATTTGAAGTAACCACTGATGAAGTAAACCAATATACCAAACTGTACTGAAGTAGATTTCTGTTTTCTTGTGAACTTAGCTTGCGCTAATGTAAATTATTGAAGAACGGGTGTACAGAATTTGTGCTCAAGAAAATCTCTAAGTACTCAATACCCTTGGCCAAAGTATGAGACTTTCTTAACTCTTGGCGATTATCCACAACAGGACTAAAGGTTTTTTTGTGAACTGAGTAACTAAATGTAACTCTTCTTAAGGATTAGTTAACCAGGTCTTCAACCATCCACTTGACTGCTGGAAACTGATTAACAAGTCTTCAACTTAAATTAAGCTCGAGCAAGTTATCATTGAAATCATGCATCCAACCAACCCCGACTTCAAGATAAAATAAGTACACGCCTTCGTAAAATACCACTTCAATCTCGAATAAGTGATACCAAATCAACTCCGTAGTCACAAAAATTAATTCCAAATCTAGCCTTTAAGTTTCATGATTCTTTATCCAAATGGATCTCGATCTCGTCACTTTGTCACTTTGTCATCATTAAGCACAAATGTAATCATTAACAACTAAATATGGCAAAAATCATCCCAAGTGAATCATTTAGCCGAATTTAGTTTTAATGTACAACGGTTAATCACTTAAGCAGTTATGCCCGACCTACTATGCAAAGTTGCACCTACTTCAACAAAATCAATTAACGTTCACGGGATTTTACAAGTCTTTGATTTAAACCGAGAAAAGAATGAAATCTTTCGCGGGATTTTACAAAATCAAGAAGAAACCGTAAAACAAAAATGAATTTATGTTGAAATCGTTGTTGTCGTTGAAGAACGTAAGCTTTTAAAATGATTAATGAGCTTAAAACGGTGAACGGTGCACAAACGTTGAGCTTTAAATGAGAAACGGTTGATTAAAGTTCAAATAAGGACGAACGGTGAAAACTTGTTATAACAAAGAGGGTTATAAAACAATGGTCAAGGATCGAAGTGAAAGAAATGATACTTGAACTCCAGGGGGGAGGGGTGACTAATCTTGAAATTTTCGAAATAGTAGTAAGACAAAAATCCGATTTCCTCTAGTTTGGTCATCTCTTCCGTTTGAAATTCATTTATATAGGTCACGTATCCTTAAATCCTTCTCGGGATAGTGGTACGGTAATTGTCGTGTGAAAACGAAATAATACCTCGATTGATCGAACGGACGACACGGTCACAATGAGATAGGTCTCTAGTCCCGTCATTTAACGTCACACAAACCGAAAAACTGAAAATGACCTTAACCGTGTAGAATTTATTCGGGTCTTGATTTTTACTCGTTCGATTCTAAAGTTATTCACTCGTTTGGTTCTCAAAATTTCACTCGATCGGTCTTCTAAATTTTTCACTCGTTCGGTCCATTAAATTTTTTTACTCGTTCGGTCCTTGATAAAAATCACTCGTTCGGCTCTTGTAGAAAAGAACTCGTTCGGTCCTTCAAAAATTCTCCTCGTTCGGTCCTTGAGTAAAGAAACTCGTTCGGTCCCCTTTGAAATTTCACTTGTTCGACTCTTAAACAAAAAAAACTCGTTCGGTTCTTATGTAGCAGAACTCGTTCGGCTGTTGTTATAACCTACTCGTTTGGCTGTCTTTAAGAGGATAAGCTAGTTCGGCTCAAGCTCTTGCGACTAGGTCGGGTCACACTTTTTTCTACAAATAAGCCATGACTTGACACTGGTGTATTAGCCCAAAATCTATAAGACGTGAGCCCAAAATCTTATAAGAAAATTCATTTAGCCGAATGATAAAAAAAACAAATAAGTCGTATCCAATAAGCTCGAATAAGCACTACCATAATGAAACCACTAAACCCACCCGTGGCGAGTGATACCAAATGTTTGACAAGGTGACAAAACCAAACGGACCATAAAGATAAACCCGACCCAAGAGTATGTTGCCATGGCTCTTGATACCAATTGAAGGTCTACGTAAACTAAGATCCGGTGGTCTTGGTGAGTCAAACCACATGATAGCCATTTTAGTGAGAGAGAGTAGAGAGATGGAAGATGAACTTGTGATATTAGATGGAAAATGGATGAAGGATACAAATGACTTGACAAATGCCAAATGACTCAACCCCTCTATGGAAGCCATAGAGGGGTATTTATAGCCCATACGCCTCTAAACTATACATAGTTGCCTATTCTAGTCCTCGCGTATGTGGCTATGATAAACTATGGTAATTTTGTAATGTCGTCACGTAAAAGTGAATTCCCAACATTTAGATTAGGAAAAAAGTTAAATACAAATAACCTTTGCAGCTAAACATTGGCTTGAGTTGGGGTGCTAGACTCAAAGAGAGGGGGACAGCACAAGCCTTTTTATAAACAAGAAAAAATATAACCATTTATAGCAATGTTTTGAATTAAAGTTACCTTATATGTGCTGGTATAACATAAACAGACTGGAGTCAATTCACCCCTGTGTTACATGATCATGGCATTTTCTAACAAATCTCAACGACCTCTCATCCCTCATTTCCTCTATTCTTTTTCGTCTTCAACCACCAACCTATGCCTACTCAGCACTAATAAATTAGTTACGCGTCCTTCATTGTCACGGCACAAGGACCAGCACAACTTCATGATACCTTCTCCCAGTGAGCCTTTTAGTATAAAGATAAGGATAGCCTTTCCTCGAGTCTATGTTAGTGCTATTGGTGGTATGATCAGCTGTGGTCTTACTCACTTGGCTGCCACTCCTATTGATCTTGTTAGATATAAAATGCAGGTATATCTTTGTGTCATTTTATGCGTTTCTAGTAATTAATATCTATGTTCTATGCTTGTGCTTGGGATCACTACAACAAATATCATATTTGAAATATGTTATGCTCCCCCTTCACAAAACATACCTGACACTTACATTTGTAAAGATCAGTTTGTTACAATCAAGGGCTATGCACAAGTGAAGCGCGCAAAATTTGCTTTGACAAGTTTCATGCATTTACATGCTTATAAATTCGTAGTTTTGTTTGTTTATAATGAAAAGTGTTACTTTTTTCTTTTATGTTTTTACGCACTTATACAAGTAACCATCTTGTTAATTTTTTTTAATTAAAACAACTTGACAAAATTTACGCAATCCACAAAAACGTGTAATATTATGTGTACAAACGACATATTTGTTGTAAAATTGCAGTGGATTGTGAATAATTCGAAAAGTTATAGAACATAGATAGATATCGGAATATTTTATTTGCAAAGAATTAAAAGATCATTGTGAATAGTTTACATATCATAGTTACTTGTGTTGGGTTTTATAATTTAATTAACAATTAATTAACACGAGTACGCAGCGGAATAAATGATCACGTGTAGAACACAATAATTAACAAGATAGAAAATATGTACCTTTTAGCACGAAACGATACACCGTTTAAAGGTAACCGTAAACACCGTCTTCTTTATACGCGTGTGTATAATACCACGCGAAACCACTAAGAATCAAAGTATGATTCCTCTAAGCTTCCACACACTATACGTTCGTAGCAAACGACGAGGTATGCTAGTACTAGTAGTGGATAACAAACGATCTTCTTGTTCTTTGAATCAATCAACTAGCGAACAAATCATCTCCAAGTGATGATTAAATACAAAACAAAAAAAACAAAAGTGTATGTTTTGTTTTGTTCGGTCAGGAAACCAAACCAAAGATTCCAAATCTTTGAAACCGGTCAACAAGGAAAAAATCGAATTTTTAAGTTTAGGTTTTTCTAGTTATCAAATAATGAAACACTAAACTTGTATTTATAGACCAAGTATCCCAATCATTGTGGGATTCCTTTTCTAAGCCGACTAGGGAATTAAAGGGTGAACCGAACCCTTTAAATTTCGGTTTATCAATAATTAGTCCCTCACGTTTAACCATTAAACGTTTAACTAATTATTTAATACTCGTTAACTTTTAACGATCGTTTGTTATACATTTAATATATTACATTAATATATTTTCTCGTCATTTAACATATAAACGTGTGCGTCCCCTTAGGCTCGAAAATATTTCCGGACATATATTAATCATATATGGTCATAATCCAACAGAAACTACTCAAAAGCCCAAACGTTCTCCCTCCTAATCTCCTCTTCTTCCTCTGGAGTGAAATCATTCTTGATGTTGAACGTCTTGTGGATCTCCTCAGGTGTCTTCCCTTTGATCATATCAGCAACAACAGTTTGACATGTCAGATCCAACAGGATCTTGATGTTGAGATAGTTTGCGGCCTGAAAACATATTTAAGAAAAGTTAATTAACAATATATTTATAAAACACCTCTAAGGGTTATTTGTTTATTTATTAAAGTTATTAAAAAACATGAAAACTTATAAATTTACACTTACTCCATATTATTTATTTAAAATTCAACCACCAAAGTTTTACTAATTACTTCCTCTTTTTTAAGTTTTTGTTTTCACAAATTTGACACATATATTTTTATGTGTTCTTTTCTCCACCAAAATTTCCATTTTAACTTTTTTAACCAATCAAATCGCACGATTTTGCTTACGTGTCAAAATTAAGCGTTCTGGTTGGTCCATTTTTTTCTATAAGATCAAGTTTCATAAAAAAAACTTTTGATGTAATTCTTTTATTCAATAAAAGATTTCATTTTATAGTCAAAACATAATTTTAATATTTTAAAAAATTATATTTTAAATACATAACTAGAATAAAAAAATTATATTTTTACGTCAGGTACTCTTTGATACAAGACATCAACACTTTCATCATTGTACGAGGGGGTGAAGACTCGTGTAAGGACCACAACGGGGAACACAGGGTTTTTCCTTCTGGAAGTAGGTCTTCATCAGGGTTCAGCCATTAGCCCATACCTCTTCGCCTTAATACTGGACGAGCTTTCGCGGGGGATTCAAGAGAACATCCCTTGGAGCATTGTTTTCGCAGACGATATGGTGTTGGTTGTAGAATCGGCAGATAGGTTAAACATTAGACCGGAGAGTTGGAGGGAGGCACTAGAAGACAATGGCTTACGGGTTAGCAGAGAGAAGACGGAATACCTAAGATGTGACTTTGGTAGGTACGAGGCTGTCCACTGCGAAGTGGATATTCGTATCGGAGATCCTTCAACCAAATGAGTCTTTTAGATATTTGGGATTGGTGATACATAGATCAGGGAGGATTGATGATTATGTAACTCACCGTATTAGAGCAGGTTGGGCAAGTTGGAGGGCGGCATCAGGAGTTCTATGTGATAGGAGAGTCCCTTAAAGTTAAAGGGAAAATTATATAGGGTCGCAATTAGACCAGCTTTGTTGTACGGGTCAGAATGTTGGCCGATCACGAAATCCCAAGCAAACAGGGTGGAAGTGACGGAATTGAGAATGTTGTGGTGGACTTGTGGTAAAACCATGTTAGACATGATACCGAACGGAGTTTTTAGAGCAGAACTTGAGGTCGAATCGATAATCAACAAGATGAGAGAAGGAAGGTTGAGATGGTTTAGTCATGTCAAGAGGCGACCACAAATAGCTCCGGTAAGGAAAGTCAAAGCTCTAACAGTCGACGGCTTGAGGAGAAAGGGTAGAAAACTTAGATGGGAGGATAGACTTAAGCAAGACATGAAAGAGATTCTCTCGTCCGACATGACCTCTGATACGAACGCGTGGAGAGATAGAATAAGCATAGGCGGGTAGATGTGATAGGTCTTGGAGTAGGTCTTGCGTTTAGGCCTTTCGGAGCGATAGGAATAGCACATGCGTGTTGTTCGGCCTAGGTTGTTATAGCGGTTTGGGGAGTTTTGTGTTTAGGCTATATAGGTGCCGTTTATAGCCTTCCCACTTGCGTTTTTTTATAGGGCTTGATAGGTAGTTTCCTTTAGGAATTTTGAGTTTTATAGCCTGTCTTGTGCGTTGTATCCTGCCCTTTTGGTTGTGGCCTTTCTTAGATCTGCCTTTAGCCCCTTGCTTTTTTGCATTTATGCTTTTTTGCGTGCATGGCATTCTTGCTTTGCTACTTTTTTGCCATGTGTTTTTGCTTTTGTTTATTATGATGTTTTGCTTGTATGTCTCCCCCTGCCTTTGTTTGTCTTGTTTTCGCGTTTTTTTTTTTAACGGCAGATTTTTATTAAAACACTAGCAAGAAGCTAGAAAAGATTACAAGATAACAAAATTAGGGTTTTGTAACCAAGTGACCCAATTAACATTACACTTAGATCGACTAGAGCACCACGTATAAGAAAATTGAACTACATCATCGAATAAGAAAGCACGTCTTGGTTGAGAATTAAAGAGCAATTGATTTCTGAAGCGTCAAATTAACCACCACATCACGTAACAAATACCTTCAAGGAACACCTTCAATTGCTTATGCTTGTTTGTTTGTTTAGCTTGTATTTCTTGCCATCCTTCTATGTTTATGGGCTTTCGCTTTTGTGCTTATTTGATATGTGTTTTTGGCTTTTTGTTTAGGCGTTAATGCTTTTATGCCTATATGTTTATGCTTGTTTTTCTTTTATGCCTTAGGGTTTTTTATGATTTGTCTTCCCCTTGCCTTTTTATGTATTTACGGCTGTTGTTTGGTTTTTTGCTTTGTTTGCTTGTGGGTGTTGTTTTTGCCTTTTGTCTTTATGCCCTCTTATTCGTGCTTTTCTCACTCTCACACATGCACATGTTTTTCTTTCACTGGCACACTTTCACTTGCCGGAGGTCTACCTGGAAGCAATCTCTCTACTTTCGGGTTTACCTGAGAGTATGGATAGGATCTGTCTACATTCTACATCCCCCATACCCTGCTACGGCGGGATGAATTGGGTATGTTGTTGTTGTTGTACCTTCATCATTGTTAATAGGAAATCTTGGTTCTTTGTTATTTTACGACTAGGGCATATGAGTCGAGGTTAAGAATGTAGTTCTTTGAGATTGCAACCATCTTTAAGTAGACATATGGTATATATATTTGTGGGACATTTGGAACGTGACATTATACGAGTTGATGTTTAAAACAAAACATGGTCCCTTATAACTAACTGATTCACTCGAGTTTATTCTTTAACTTGAATGTCGATGGAGGAGAAAATGTTGATTGATGTACTAAAATATTAGTGTATAACATAAGGGTGAGATATGTTTCCTTTAATCTTTGGGTCATTTTAACAAAGCCCTTAGACGTTGCTGAGAGTAGAAAAGAGTTGAATAATAGAGAAGTTCTTGTTAGCATCGCAGATTAACATTATCCAATCAATAATTAGTTGTCATATTGATTAGTCAATCAATTAGTAATCATCTAGTCATTGATTTGTGTCTATCCATTTATCAATTGATTAGTGTCTATCCATTTATTATTGTACCCTTATAAATTGTAATCTATGATTAATAAAAGAGGACACACAGTCACCATTCTAACATGGTATCAGCCATTAAGATCCTAAACCCTAATCACGGCTCTTCCGCTCAAAAACACTAACCTTCTTTACAAAATAGTTGTCATCCGGTCATCGACAACTCGTCGATGATTCGGAGGGATCCTTGTCAAACCCTAAATAAAAAAAAATAAAAATAAAACTAGCCGCCATCGTCACCACTCACCTCCCTCTCGTCATTGGTGGTTTTGGTGTTGACTCTGCAACTCTATCATTATAGTTATTTAATTGTTTTTTTTATGTCGAATCCAGGGTATTAATTCCCGAGACGACTTTTGTTGGTGTCGAATCTAGGGTATAAGTCCCGAGACGACTTTTGTCGAATCTAGGGTATCAAGTCCCGAGACGACTTTTGTCGAATCTAAGGTTTAAGTCCCGAGACGACTTTTGGTTTTTGGCAGATAGATAAAGGTTGAGTCTGCCATCTTTGACAAGATGTCTGTTGTGTTAAGCAGAATAGATACATGTTGAGTCTGCCATCTTCGACACATAGATATACCTTGAGTCTGCATGAATAAGATGATAGAAGAAGAAGAGCTTTCAACTCAAACAAACAACGAAGAAGATGATGATAGAAGAAGAAGAGGCTTTCAACTTATGTTCCAGTTTGTCCGTCGCGAAGCCTTCCGTTCAAACCGCGAGGGAGTGTTAGCATCGCACATTAACATTATCCAATCAATAATTAGTTGTCATATTGATTAGTCAATCAATTAGTAATCATCTAGTCATTGATTTGTGTCTATCCATTTATCTATTGATTAGTGTCTATCCATTTATCATTGTATCCGTATAAATTGTAATCTATAATTAATGAAAGAGGACACGCAGTTTCACCATTCTTACGGTTGTGTCATTCAAAGTGACTGTCAACAGTTCATGCGCAGCTGAATATTCAACATGTGTTTGGATGGTAAAAGTGACGCCAATAAATACAAAAAATGCAAGCTTTTTTGACTATTCGGGGGTGCGGAATGAGAGAGCAGATGAACCAAAGAAAATCTTGACACAGGGTAGTTTTCAAATGCAATATGATCATTTGAGTTTTAATTGCGTGATTGAGCATATGCTGGAAGGCTGAGATAGCTAATGGACTAACGGAGTGTGGCCAAAGTGTTAGGTGGTATGCGTAGAAAATTTGTGTAAATTGTAATAGTGTTTTCGGGCGAAACTTTTTTTTGCGTGTGAAGCACTGATATAAAGCTTACAAGTATATGTCAGCCTAAAACATGTTAAGTTTTTCTTTTCACCGCTTGTTACTAACATTTTCATGTTATGGGTATGTGTTCCTACCAAGTAACTAGCCGAATATATGAATGTGGGCCGTGTGCTAATTGGAAAATGAAAAGCGAAACTCAAACTTACATGGTTGTGTCTTCCTTTTGCAGGATATTCCGTGATGTTCCAAGTGATATAACAATAGAAGTAAACGGTGTCACGTTTGCACTGCATAAGGTAAGTTCTTGATTAGCATTGGTATCTCGAAGTTTTCCTGTTTAAAATCCTGAACCTTTAGGATGAACGTTTATGCTGTCATTATACTTCGACTTAGAAGGTGTAAATCCTTCACTTTCTTCAAATCTTTTGTCTTAAGTGGGCACATATATGAGTAAACCTTGGCATTAACATCATTCTTTGGTCATTTGATTAGCTCCCAAGACAGATACGCGTTGTGTTGGTCCATCATCTTGTAATTTCTATAATCCTTTTCGGATCATATTGATATTCAGTTTTTCTACTTAGTTTTCGACCAGTACACCAAGCCAAACTTTAGTCTGTAAAGTCATACCCAATTGACAAAAAACAAGTTTTTGCAGTTTCTGATAGCATCCTTTACTACAGCTTCAAAGTTTATTCAATCATCAAGAAACTTATAAGAATCTTAGAGGGAGTATGAGTTTTGACCACAAAGTCAAACATCATGCACAATTTTTAAATATACAATTTATCATAGCTATATGAAAAAATAGTCTCTTTTTTTTGTTTTGTTTTTGCAGTTTCCTCTTGTTTCACGATGTAGTCGAATCCGAAAACTAGTATCAGACCACAGAGATAACGCTATATCAAAGGTTGAACTTCTTAGTTTACCGGGAGGCGTCGAGACATTTGAGCAAGCTGCTAAATTCTGCTACGGTATCAATTTCGAGATAAGTTCATCAAATTCTGCTATTAATATTTACATGTTTACAACCTCTCGTAGCACTTGATCAAACTTGAACTACAGTAGTATTTTAGTAACTTAGTTTCCGTAATCATATTACATAGGTAAACTATATAAATAACTCTGAGAACTTAAACAAATTATGTTTATGGTTCAACCCAACGCGACCTATTTGGACCAGCATTAAGATTCACCCGATTCACCCATTCTGACCCAAACCACCTAATTTTGGCTTAAGAATATCTACTAGAGCTATGTTCAATAAAACATGCATGAATGTATCCATGAGACCACAAACACATTTAAAAGGAGTGCTCATATTACCAATTTAGGTTTCCACAACAGCATAACCAACCATCATTTCATCTCATAATAATTAGTATCAAGATTCAGGAAAGAAGAACACAAATGACTCGTACTCTTAAACAAGACTTTAAAAAACAGACCCATATCATGATCTTACACTGATTTCGTGTAGATTCGGATACCAACGGCCACACCCAAGATAACCAATGGAACCAAGAATTGCAAAATCTTGATGATGAACTCAGATGTCTTGTCTTGGTTGTAATGATCCTGCTTTGGTGGCTTGTACTCGACCTTTGAGGGAATTGTTGCCGAGTCTATGTCACCAACATAAAATTCATCCATCATTGCTTTGGCAGTTGAGCTGTGGCCCACATCTTCAAAATCATCGGTTGCATCCTTTCCTGCAAAGTTCATAATAAACGCATTCTTTCAATAAACGCATTCTTTCAATTAACAGAATTAAGCAGGCAATCTCCAAATTGTGCTTTTAAACATGTGTATTGTATGGTAGGGAACAAAATCTACCATTTAACTATAGCTCGAAAATAAATATAAATGATATTTTATTTTTATTACCGAACTGATAGCTATAGGTCTAGTATAAGGATGTTGTACCTGTAGCAGCAGTTACGACCCTTACTTTTACAAAACTACAGTTACGACCCTTATTTTTACAAAACCGGACCAAAAAGAACACAAGAAGAATGTTGTACCTGTAGCAGACAACAAAACGTCATCGCCACCAGGATGATCTTCCAAGAACTTTGTCACGTCATACACCTGCACCAACACATTAACCTGATCAAAAAACAACTTATTGCGTAAAATAATATAAATCCCGCAATTTGTTGTGGGAACACAATAGTTATGTAGTACGATAATTTGTCTGCATATATCGTCTTAATTTCTTATTATAATAAGAAAATCAAACAAAAATGGGATAGAACTAAGAAAAACACAATCTGGTGAAGTTGGAACCCAGCTTACATTTAAATTAGGTTTCATAGCTAAAAAGTTAAGCACTATATGGAAGCTTGATGATAAAAGTAAACTTAAGGAAATGACACAAAAGGAAGTTATATGCCTTGATCAAATGTTTAAGGAGGAAGCTCCATGATTTAACTTGTGATTGTCTAAGTGTTACAAGAAAGAAAAACTTCTTTTTAGGCATAAATAAGCAATTTAAGCCAAGAGCGCTTGGAGCTTTAAGGATAGATGTTGCACTTAGTCTAGGAAGTAAAGATTTTAGACCGGGCTTAAACTTCTTTAGGTTTGCCAACAAGAGCCCACGGTTGTTTCAGGCATCTAATGATGTAGTTTACAAAGTTACACTTCACATGCTATAAATCGGAAAACGTACAGACTCAATACCACGACCGGTAAAATAGGAGTTTGTGAATATAAACTTACTTGAAAAGTGCAGATTCCACAAACCGAGAAAATGTCAAGGGGACGTAAAGATGAACAGTGTAGAAAAAATATGAAGACTTATAATCCTGATGTTGCGGGAACACTTTCTATAATACTCAACGATGGAGCAAAATTGCGGGAAAAGGGAAGGAAAACCTAACAAACCCTCGAGTAATACGATAAACCTAAAACGCTTGTACTTTGTAGTTTATCCTAACTAAAACAATTCAAATTAAGGATAAACATCCCAATTAAATTTGTAATTCTTGTTGGTCATAACACAATCCCTGTTGAACTCCGTCTCCATATACGTTCCAATGCAATGCAAAGTTTAAAACGGCATGTCACCCTAACTTTCCCAATTGAGCATACTCAAGAGCATCCGCAGAGCAAGGTCAATAGGAGCTCAATGGGGAAAAAATGGTTGACATGTCACTTCTAAACACTGCACTCAGCGAAACGGTTATGGAATGGCGCTCAACACGCACTAGCCTCCCATTAAACTCTATTCCGCCAACCAAAATAATTTTACATTCGTTTTTTTAATAATTCTAGAGTGTGGATTTCTCATTCCATTAAACTCTATTTAGTTTCACGGATTACATACTGATGTGACAATTTATCTACTCAATACAGTTAATGCACTATTACAATCAATCAAGATCAAGTTATCCACATGTCATTCTCCCTGCTATCCCACCACCACCACCACCACAACCAAAATACAAACTTTTCTTAATTTTCACGATAAAATATCATCAGTGATCTTGATAGTCTTGATTGTGGACCATGACTTTTCCTAACTTTGTTTTGTTTATCTGATAACGAAATACTTTTATGAGGAGGAGCCAGAAATTTCAAGTATTGGGGGCAAAAAAGTTATTACCTTCACAAAGCACCACCAAATATTTTTTAACCAATTAAAATGTAGCAAAAAAAACAGATAATACTGTAGAACTAACCTAGCGCATATATTGCAGCAAATTACAGCTTATAATGTGCAACAAAAAAAAACTTATAATGCTAAAAAAATTGCAGCAAAGGGACTGTTGATATAATGCAAAAATTAGCAAAATGCAACAAAATAGACTTTATCTTCCTTAAGAAACTACAACAATCTAACATCTTATATTATGGAAGAAAATTGATTTATATTCAGAAAAATAGGAGTTACCTGTGTAGATTCACCCCTATTATAATCAGGTTTTGCACTATTATACCATAACAAGACACTCACAAATTTCGTAATCAATTTAAAGAAATAAAAGACAAGAACATGGAAAGTCACATAATTAGATCACTAGAATAGCTACTAAAACTCTCATAACCAAATTTTGAGAGATGAATAACATAAAATCAAAATAAAGCATCTATATTTATTAGTTAACAAATAAAGTACCATTGGTAAACATACTGGTACATAAGTTTGGTTTAGACATTTATAAGGACTTGAAGGAAAAGTACAAAACAACGGTTGATGGCACATGTGATCAAACTATGAGGGCACTCTTGTAAATTCAACATGTTTGGTAAAGAGGATGCCTACATTAAATCAATTGTTCGTCATGGTAGAGAAGAAAAACGGCGGACCGTACTCGAGCTTCGGATCAAAGTCCCCAGAAGCACGAAAGAGTACGCCCGTGCGTACCGACTAATTCCTGATATTCTTATACTCAAATATCGTACAAAATCACTCTTTGCACAACAGTTATTGAGGGCACTGCCCCCCACAACCAACCATGTGGCTCCGCCCCTAGGTTTATCAATCTTTTTCAGGACAAGATAACACAAACATGTTCTGGTTGTAGCAAGTTTCATATGAAACAAGTAAGTCAACTAAAGCCACTTACTTTGACTAAAAAGTCAAAGAATGCTGCTCAACTATCCAGAACAAGAAAATTCCACAAACTATTTGATCCAACAACCAACAATATTTCAAAACTAATAATTAAAAAAAAAAAAAACTTTTCGATACATCCTAGACAAGTTGATAAAATTCAAATAAAGTCAAACATATTTCCAAGCAAGATCCTTAAGAAAACAGAAACCAAACATAATCCATTATACCTTGCCATCAATGATGAGCCAGCAGTCTTTAGGATCATTGTGTTCAGCAACTTGTTGCAAAGTGTATAAAACTTTACCCATTTGCACTAGTACAGTAGATCTCTGTGTTTTTTGAACCTAAATTGTGGATTGTCCCAACAAACCTTTGCGTTTTGGGTTTGAAGAGTAAGAATGGTGGGTGGGTGGGTAGTTGGGCTGTGAAAGATTATTTAAGGTGGGGGAGAGTGAGATTTTGGTGGATTTTTTTTTATAAAATAAATAATAATTTGTTGGTGTTTGTTGTAGGTAGGGAGTTGGTGGAAGTAATAAAAGTAAACATTGTGACCGTGGAGGTAGATTTGAATCTTGAACCAGTTACTCATAAGTTGACCTAAAACCGAAAATTTGACACTCATTTGTTACATGGTTTAGTCGAGTCTCTTGTACTTATAATTCTCGTGCATACACGGGCATATATATATAAAATCAAATTATTTTAAATTTTTTGTTTAATACATGAGTGTATAAAAACGTTTAATGTTTTATAATTGTGATATTTGTACAACTAATAATTATGCATATGATTTTACATTGAAAATTTCATTATGTATTAATATAAGTATTTTAAAACCTGAGTTGACTCGGTCGGTTGAACTATGAACCGTTCGGGTGACTGAAATCAGATTTTACTGAAAAACCCAGTTGAACTATGACTCAGTGACTCGATTGGGTCAATTAAAAAACCGTTTTATAAAACATTGATTAATATCGATTAATATTTTGTAAAGATTTTGTTGGATGAGAAAGATTAACTTTGTTTAACCCACATTAGTTTTGATGTTGATGTTGTTGTTCAAATTTATCTATAAATATCATGTTGTATACAATATGCGAGTTTAATATATTTTTTCTGATATTCTTATATAAACTTTAATTATATTTTATATATGTTTTATTTTTAGAATATAAAGTCTAGAATGTGTATGGTCTAAAGGGGTATTTGTTTATTTTCTAAAATTATTAAAAAATATAAAAAAATTATAAGTTTCACTTAACTCTATATGATTTATTTAAAAATTCAACCACTGCATTTTATTAATTACCTTCTTTTTTTTAAGTTTTTTGTTTTTCACAAATTTGACACCTATATTTTTATGTTTTTTTTTTCTCCATCAAAATTTTCCATCAATTTTTTTAATTTTGACCAAAATTGATTCAATTTTGACTTTTTTTAACCAATCATATTGCACGATTTTGCCTACGGGTCAAAATGAAGCGTTCTGATTGGTCCAAATTTTTTTTCTATAAGATTAAATCTCATACGAAACTCCGAAATGATGTAATTCTTTTATTATATAAAAGATTAGGCTTAAGAGAGTGGTGACAAGAGCTCACCATATACCTCAACGTCACATTAGTTTTCACTCTACTCTTACTTCCTCTTACTCCTTATCACTTTTCAAGTGTTTTGGTCATCATTCATCACCTTCATTAAAATACTCACTTTATACAAAATATATCTCACTAAATACTCTACACACACTCACAAACCAAATAAAAAACATTAAAAAGAAAATAGAGGCCCATAAAATTTGCCACTCACGCATTGTGGGTGGTTCACCATTCCATCTGTTTTTTTGCCAAACTCACGAGTGAAGTGAAGGGGTGGTTTTGGCTTTAACGGGTGAGGTGGATGCTCACGGAGGAGATCTTACGCCCACTCTCACAAGCCTTAGAGCCTTAGGTATGATATAAGATATAACACCGAAAAGTACAGTCACATCAGCGACATGTCAGCTTTAATATTTTAACACCAACACACCAAAATACCCTTTCACTCACAACACCTCATACCACCATCTTTTTGGGACTCACCCTTTTTTTCTTTTCCATTAATTTAAACAAATTAAATTTCATTCATTAAATAAAAATACAAATTACAATACTTTAAAAAACATATTAAAATTTAAAAAATACAAAAAAAACATACGCCCCTACGACTGAAATTCTTCATTTTGTTCCGGATGTTGTTGCCAAATATGTTCCCTAACGTTTCGTTGAAGACTAAGATTTTGTCTCGTAATTCTTTTGCCTTTTGACGTTGGACTTCACATCTTTCGATCCACGTAGGTTGCTGAAAACATTAATTAGTTAATACTTCTCTATACTAAATTCCCGTGTTTATTGCCTCATTTTGTAATATTTTATGTGAATCTGGTACTTAATTCGTTCGTATTTGCATATTCAGGTTAATCAAGGCGTTGGAACGAAAAGATGCGGAAAATAGCCATAAACGGACAAAATACATGAAATCTATATTCGGAAGATAGTCACGGCGTAACATGATCGCTTTGGTTATGTCGTAGTCAGGAAATAAAAGTTACGACATAATTAGCACGTTGGAGTTACGCCATAACATATATCTTGGGCGTGAAGCCTAACTTATCAAGGGAGTTACGGCGTAACTGGCCCGTGATGGTTACGCCGAAGCTAGTAAAGAAACGAAGCCAAAAGTTGAAGAAATGTTCTTAGAAAGGTGCTTTAGTATTTTGACCATAAATACTTCATACGAGCTTTTTTTTAGCTGATTCGAGTGGCAATGGAAAGAGAAAAGAGATATCTACAACCTTCGTGCTTTGAGCTAATCCTTGATCACAACTGAGCAATAGTTGCGGTGTAACTATTGCAACTACGCCATAACTTTTGTGACGTCATAGTTACGCCATAGTTCTACCGATTCAGTTACGCCGTTACTAGGGAAGAAAAACAAGGAGAAAGTTACGACGTAACTAATCAGTTACGCCGTAACTAGTTCTCAGCCTATAAATAGAGGTTGAATTCTTCACAATTCATCATTCCTTTTTCTCCCATCATAGGGGACGACTAGGGAACCATTCCAAGGCATTTTCCAGCAATCATCCACCACTTATCAAGGAAGAATTCACTTATAATAATCATCATTATTAGCTTAACATCAAGTAAATTGTATCAAACATTAGTGTACTGCTTATAAAACACCTTTCGAGAGGTCAGGATTGATCAAAGAACATGAAACAATCCATTAGGTTCTAGTGAGAGAGAGTAAAGAGAGGGTGGAGAACAAAGATAATATTATATTAGAATGAAAACAAGAATGAACATCCACACCCCTCATGGAGAGTCATGAGGGGTATATATAGGCCTAACATAAGGTATTTATCTCTCGTTTACAATAATAGTCCCTACGTGTAGCAGTTGGTCTATAGCTAGTCCAATTCATATGTAAGGCGTCATGTTTATAAAATAGTAAGGCTAACAATCTCCCTCTAAGATGGTGTCACACGTGAATTGGTTATAATGTTTCCTACAAGCGAAAATAAAGCAAAATGATAAGAACGAAGTCATGTATTCCTTGAGATTGTCTTTAATGACTTTGATCTTATTGAATACGCCATCTTTATTTCTTCAGCTTGCATACGAACACACTGTAATCATATTGATGAGGATGACTTAGAAGTTTTCTCTACCGATGATCTCGGTCTTCATTGGATTTCTGCTCATAACTTCTGAACATGTCTTTAAAAACTTTCTTCATACACTTCTGGTTATCTCGAAGTTTCTAAATCAGTTGCATGCCTTGAAAAAGCTTCATTTTCTTGCACTCCTGGTCATGTCGAAGTTCTTTGAATCTGCTTCTCATTTGTCATCCTTAAAATTCTCACATCCGAATACTTCGACTTTGATATGAATTCTGCTATGAACTTCTTGTGCAACATCTAGTTGAGTTTTTACTCCCTCCCAACTAGTAGACCCTTTTTCTTCAGCTCCCTCCCAAACAAACACCCTTGAGACTGATAAGAATCAATGCATTAGTCTTGAGTCATACAACCAACCTCCAACTTGACTCAAAGACCTTCTTTCTCATTTTGGAAAATTTGTAGAAAAGGATGATATCATCAACTTCGTCTCACATAGGAAGCATCCCAGTCTTGTTGTATTCAGCCTAAAGTATACCAAAAGTACAAAAACTCCTCAAAAACAGAAGTTGAAACGTTAACACCAAAGTAACAAGTTGAAGCACTTATCATCTTTCCGGACTCTCCTTCTGGCATATATTATAAAGCCCGATCAAGTGAACTTGTTGTGCGTCCTTGATGTACACATTTCTCACTCTATGATGATGACGATGTAAAGGAATCATCATATACATGTGTACATCTTATACCAACTGGAACTGCTTACTTAGCATCATATATCGGTGATTGCATAAGCAATACTCTGTGAGAAGATGTCAGAAAGTACTCTCTTTAAAATTCTCTCTTGATCAACCCAATCCAAATCCCCTTATTTATTATGTCGGTTAATACTAAAGACCACTGATAAATACAACCTAATAGCACGAACCCGAGAATGAAGCAAAAAACCAAATGAATATCTTCAATCCCAACTGAGTAACCTTGTAGTCATTAAACTCTAATACTAGCCTTTAAGAGTGAAGGTGGATCTTGACAAGGATCGTTTTAGTGTGATGTATTATTTTTGTTGTGTTGTTGTTTGTTGATGTGTTTTAATAATTAACGAAGGACAAACGATAAATTTATCATGAACAGTTAATGTTGTCCCATTAATGGTTGTTTTTTATTTGTGGCTAACAAGGACTAAAGGTGTAAAGTAACATGTCATTCTAAGGTTTATCTTGAAAGTATTAACGGCCATTAAGTTACTTTAACCATCAAGGACTAACCATGTAATTAATTCCAAGCATAAGGTTTAACGTTTGTTAAATAATCAATGAAGGACGGATGGTGAAATAGGTTTGAAAGACGAGGGTATAAGTTGACACATTTCCTTAGGGCTTGTAATTTAAACTTCTACAAAACCTAACCCTTCCCGCCCTATTATAACTTCACCATCTTCACATGATAACCCTAAACACAACTTGCTTAAACCGCGACACATAAAGATCAAATCGCGTGACTCCTTGTGGACTCAAATCGCCTAACAGCAAGCATCAAACCGCGTGAACAAGAAGATCAAATCGCGTGACTTGAGTACTCAAATCGCCTAATAATGAAACTCAAATCGCGTGACCTAACTCAAATCACGTAATATAAAATGCTCAAATCGCTTGAACTTCAAACTCAAATCGCGTGAGTAAAGATCAAATTGCGTGACAGCAAAACCGTCTGTATGAACAAATCACCTATTTTATATCTTCTTAAACTGCCTGATTTTTAAACACAAATCGCCCAGTGCCTACCTCAAATCGCCTAAATACACTCTCAAACGGCCTGGTACAACATATCAAATCGTGTGTACTATTATGCTAGTACATTTTGACCTTGTTCTTTTATATTCAAACCACGCATAAAGCATCAAAAATCATCAAAACTTCCATATTTTAGAACGTTTTTACAAGAAAGAGTTCGAAGAGATCATTTTTAGGAACGCTTTTTAAGGAATGGTTCCAAAAGAAACATCTTTGGAACGTTTTTGAAGAAACCGTCCCATATATAAGCATTTTTTGGAGTGTTTTTTTCAAGAAACTGTTCCATAAACCATTCGAATAACCTTGTATGAATAAGGAAGCCACGAAAAAATGTTCAACAATAAGCTATAAACGTATTTGAGAACCAAAACTTAAGGTTTGTAACATGAAATATGCAAAAACCTAAATAATTCGTGACCCTATAAGCACACAATAAGCTCGAAATAAGCCATAAACAACCCCAATAAGCCTTGAAATCCTTTAGATATACAATGATAAAGATGGAAACACTAGGAAATAACAAGGCTTTTCATCAAATACACACCAAAAGAAAACATGTCGTGGTCTTTTTGATCCAAAATAAGGCACGAAAATAAGAAAAAATAAGCCATATGACCACGACACAACACTAACATAATAAGCACACCCCCGGTTCGCTCTTGATACCAATTGTACTGCTTATAAAACACCTTTTGGGAGGTCGAGATTGATCAAAGAACATGAAATAAGCCATTAGGTTATAGTGAGAGAGTAGAGAGAGGGTGGAGAACAAAGATAATATTAGATTAGAATGAAAACAAGAATGAACATACACACCCCTCCTGGAGAGTCATGAGGGTATATATAGGCATAACATAAGCTATATATCCCTCGTTTACAATAATAGTACCTGCGTGTAGCAGTTGGTCTATAGCTAGTCCAATTCACGTATAAGGTGCCATCTTTATAAAATAGTAAGGCTAACAATTGTGTTTATTTCAACCAATGTTTTATTCATTATTGTTTTTGTAATTTGCAACATGATTGGCTAATTAAGTTTGTGTTAGCCTTGTTATGATTATTATGATTTCTTAATTCTTTTAATTTATTAATTCATTCTCTTGGATAATTTATGCAGTATACTTGTAAATCCTTGAATTCCTTTATAGGTAATGATATAAGGTTGAGTGTATATTAGGTAGTAAGTGATCGTCTTAATCCTAGCGTGCACAATTGACTACCATTTGACCAATCCTTAGTAGTAGTATGTCTTATGCCCATTATGTGACCTTTAGTAAGAAAACCAGGTTAGGAGATGTTATTAGTTCGCAACCTTTTAACCTGAGGTGTTTATCCTGTAGACCCTTACACCCCTCTTAGGTGTAAGTTTTTACTATAACCTGTCTAGTTATAGTATTAGGCGTGAAAAACACAAGAGTTGATGGGAAACACTAAAGCATATCTCATAACTTAGTTAAAAATCTTAATGACTATGAACTGAGAATAGGTCAATTTCCTTTGCGGGTTCATTACACTCAAGAATCATAGGTTAGGCAAGGATGCAAATTTTTAGCCTAACGAATCTAGATGCCTATAGGAGAATGAATAAGTAAACATTGCACTTTAGAGTAGAATTCATAAGAAAATAACGAAGTTAACACATTTTTCTCCTTTGATAAGTAAATTCCGTTTATTACTTGATTGCATTTTGTTCTTAAACAAACTAAAAATATTGACAAATAGAACTCAAGTTATAAACCGCCAATTAGCTCTTAAGAAACGAGCTTGAATTTACCAATTCTACACTATACACGAGTGGGTGTTCTGCCCGTGAGTGCGTTGTAGATCATAGCTACATTTTCAAATAAACATCTCTTTTCTCTAATTTAAAATTGGCCTCACTAAATACATTACCGAACATCTATAAATTATAATGTTATCATAAAAAAATTTAATCTTGTGACAACGCGAGGACAATAAAAACCCTGTTATTCTCGTTTTATCTCTTCAAATAACTTCGATATAAAAAGGGTTTCACATGCCTTCTTTGTTTAACGTTTCTTTTTTGTTTCCTATTTAAACTTCACGAACCGATTACCATCATCAAGTTGTTAACTATCATACACATAGATGTTTTGACTTGGAAATTCTTGTGTATTATTTTAAGTTGTAGATCTCATTCAGGGTCGGATATTCACGTGTGCAACATGATCACTCGCACAGGTTACAAGACCCATTAAGCTACTTGGGCACCGAAATTTCAAAATGTGTATAGTAAGTATAAGCCCAAAACCAAGTTTTATCATAGAGAGACATAAATTAAAATTTGACATGTTGTAGTCTTGCAACTATAACTAGTAGTATATATAAACTAAAGTCTCGATTTTTTATTTACTCATCCTAAAACGTAGATAGCATACTTTCAAGCTTTGTCTGACATCATCTTATCAAAAGCAATACAAGTATGTTTTTCAAATAAATTATTTATTTATTTTAGGTTTTTGTTTTCTTTGTTAACTATATATGTTATTAAATCTAATTAATTCTAATTGCGTTGGTCTATGGACTATGGATTAAATATAGATTGAAGTAGACATATCTATCCTAGTTGGAAACATAAACCGTTAAATCAAACAAAACCAATTTGATTATTAATATATTTATGTGTGATGACTTTAAATTTAAACTTTAAAGAACTAGTTAGTAACTTAGTTATCTTGTAGTTTTTTCGCTTAAATATCTTTAGAAAAATTGCGCCTTTTAAGACCTTTTTACAAGTATTTCGACTATTCGTGTTTAAGAGGCCTCATATGTTTAACCGAACAGGACACCCAAAATCCACAAGACGGCCCTGATCTCATTAGAGGATCATGTGTCATGGCATGCCATTTTGATGCTAAATTTTGTTTTTTAGTGTCACTTCAGCGCAACCTCATTTTAATACTTACACCCAAAACACCCCTTCACTCATAACATGTCATTTCTCATGCCAAAATCCCTCTTTTTAGGCCTCATCCACCTATAATTATTTTCATTATTTCAAACAAATTAAATTTATTAATTCAAATATATTGCAACATGAAACTTAAAAATAACATACGAAAACTAAAAAACACACAAAAATAAAATTAAGCATATTTTTTCATTAATGATTCTTTTTTGCAGTTGATGCGGGCGGCTTGAGCTTTCGACAATCCTTCAATGTTAATCGTGATAAATTCTAATTCTCTACGCTCCATTATTGCCAAGTCTATTTGTTTCCTCGTCTCGTATGACGATTGGGCAACTTCCCGCTTATGCTTTAATTCGGAATGCAAATTTTTCGATAAAGTCTTCGGCTTCTCGTTTCCAGCGGTGCTCGATGTTGTATCTGATCTGATTTTTTTACAGATCGAGGTTTGCCAAATGGACGATTGGGTGAGATATTGAAAGTATTGTGTTTGAAAAATAAAATGTAGGGGCTATATATAGTAAAAAGAGATGTTTTATTAAAAAAATTGAATTTGTTAGCTGTGTTTTTATGTAAAGTGATAGTCATTACTATTCCTGAGCCTTGTATAGGAAAACGTAGTTTTTAGGAATGTCTTTTAAGCTAATTGGGCCTTAATGTCGGGCTAAAGCCCATGTAAACGACCCATGAAAGCCTACACATCCCTAGTTAGGGTTTTCTATCTCTTGTACTATAAATACCATTCTCCACACAAGGTGAAGGGTGTTGGTTCTCATTTCTTTCTTCCTAGTAATCAACCATTCTTCCTTTTTCTATCTTCCTTTTTCTCTCTTTAAAACTCTCATTCTCTCTCCAAAATCTCTTCATTATTTCGTGTGTTAATATGTAAAAGATATAGGCTAACATGTGGTATCAAGAGCCAAGGAGTAACTAGTGGTTTATGAGGTTCTTGTTTAGCTTATTTCGAGCTTATTTCGTTTTATAGTCTTGGGTATTTCGTCCTTGGTATAGCTTAATGGAGGTTTTGGAAATAAAAGCTTCTGCTTACTTTGTTTTGTTTCCATTTCTCTTAAAAAAGCTTAAAGCTTTTATTGCTTATTTTGTTTCTTAAGCTTATTTCGTTCCAAAAAGCCTTTTTGTGGCTCATTTGATTAACTTTATAGTCTTTTTCTTGTGAGATAAAAGATTTGTTTGTTGGTTAAGTCGTTTGAGGTATACGACTTGAAAAAGGGTTTTCAACGAGCTTATTCTAGCTTATTGTGTGCTTTTTCGTGTGGCTTATTTGTGTTAAAAGAGGCCTTATTTTGTGCTTATTCAAGTTTCTTCCATGGCTTATTTCTTGATGGTACAATCGGTTTGATGAAGAAGGAAGATAAAGTTCCAAAACTTTAGCAAAAAAGTACAAGTACAAATTTGTTTTATTGTATGCGATTTATACCTCAAGAAATATCAGGCGATTTATACCTCTGCCATGTTTGGCGATTTATACCGTTTCATATTAGGCGATTTATACACGAAAGCGATTTATACTATGTAATATTAGGCGATTTATACACGGAAAGGTAGGCGATTTATACCGTTTAAAGTTGGCGATTTATACCAAGAAACCTTAGGCGATTTATACCAAGAAACATTAGGCGATTTATACCAAGAAACATTAGGCGATTTATACTGAATTGTGTTGGGCGATTTATACCGAATTAAGCCTAGGCGAATTATACCATTTTTGGTAACATTAACCGAATTTCAATTTCGGTTCAAGACTAAAACCAAATTCGGTTGTACCAATTTCGGTAAAATCAAAAGGTTTACTTTTTGACTTCTTTTCACGGTTTCTTCTTGATTAGTAAAAGCTCGCGAAAGTCTCACGTCTTTTCTTGGTTTAATCATAAAATTGTAAAATCACATGTGTTAGAATTTCATTCTCATAATCACTAATCACTAAAACGATCCTTGCATATCATTTCACATAACTTTTGTAATGTCGACTCAACAAGATATTTATGCTGCTGGTTCTGAAAACCGTCCACCCATGCTCAAGAAAGACAACTATGTTCCATGGTTTTCTCGTCTTCTTCGTTATGCAAAGAGCAAACCAAACGGGAAATTGCTTGTGAATTCCATTAAGAATGGTCTATATGTAAGACAAATGATCATAGAACCTAGTGATCCTAACAGTGTACCACCTGTAGCTGAATCTTCTCACAAGCAGACATATGATGAACTAACTGAGAAAGAAGCAAAGCAAATGAAAGCTGATGATCAAGCCATTCAGACTATCCTTATGGGTCTTCCAGAAGACATCTATGTTGCTATAGACAGTTGTTAGACAGCTAAGGAGATTTGGTTACGCGTTGAACAGATGAAGAAGGCTAAAATGTTTAATGAATGGGAAAAGTTTCTACCATTGGAGATCAGGAGAAGAAGGCTAAAATGTTTAATGAATGGGAAAAGTTTGAATCTATTAAAGGAGAATCAATTGAATCATACTATCATCGCTTCTCAAAGTTAATGAATGATTTCTCTAGAGAAAAAACACTTTCCAGAAAAGATTGACAGCAATCTCAAGTTCTTAAACAATCTTCAGCCGAAATGGAATCGATCCGTCACTGTTGTTCATCAAACAAAAAATCTGTATGAAGTGGACTACACTCAATTGTATGATTTCCTGAAATTCAATCAAGATGAGTTGAACGAAATCAGAGCAGAACGACTTGCAAAATCACATGATCCATTAGCACTAATGGCACACTCACAAATCCCATACAACTATCTAGTGTTTCACCAAGATCACCCATCACAGATTACCTACATGCAACATCAACCACCCAACAACAACTATAACCCACAACCATCATTCAACCAGAACAACATGCAACAACTAATGCCAAATCCCAAAGACATTTCAGATGCCACAACTACAATGAACATGGCACTTGTTTTTATGGCTAAAGCATTCAAACTTAACTATTCTACACCAACCAATAACAATCAGAGAATTTCATCAAACCCACGCAACAGGCATATTGCACAGCCGGGTATGAATATGGGGCAAGATAGACAAATACAGATGATTGTAGGTCATGGTGGGAATCAGGTTGGACAGTATGCTGGGTAGATTGCAGGGAATCAGAATAGATATAATACGGTACAGAATGTCAGGAATCAGGTTGTTCAAAATGCAGTCCAGTATCCGGGAGTTCCAAATGCTGGAAATCAGAATGGGCTTATTGTTGTTCTAGGGATTGCTCCTCCGATTGCTAATCAGAATGCAAATCAGAATGGAAATGGTAATGTTGTAGCAGCACGGGCTGAGGGTAATGCAAATGGGAATAATGGTAATCATATAAGGTGTTACAACTGTAGAGGGTTGGGTTATTATGCTATGAACTGCATAGTCAGACCAAGGAGAAGGGATGTTGCTTGTCTTCATACTTAGTTGTTGATTCCTCAAAAGGAAGAAGCATAGATCCAACTCCAAGCTGAAGAGTTTGACTTAATGGCTGCTGCAGGGGATATTGATGAGATTGAGGACGTCAATGAAAACTCCGTCTTAATGGCTAATTTGCAACAAGCATTGACATCTAGTATTCAGATTGGCAAAGCTCCCGTCAATGATTCAGATGGCACATCTGAGGTACCTGACACTTACAATTGTTATGATAATAAGATATTTAATATGTTTACCCAGGAAGAGCAGTATACTAAGCTACTCGACCTCATTTCAGAACCACACCAAGTTCAACAAAATGACAGTAATGTTATCCCTGATGCTTCTAGCGTGGAACAAAGTGAGGGGAAAGTAGACCAAAATCCTGCTACTTCTAAGGAAATACGTGCTCATTTTGAGTCATTATATAACAATTTAGCCGCTGAAGTTGAAAGAGTCAACATGGTCAATCGCAAAATGCGTGAAACCAATGCCGACTTGACCACTGAGCTTGCTAGATATAAGGGTCAAGAAAAATGTTTTAAAATCAATCAAGAAAAATATGACACACTTGAAAGGGGTTATCAAAAGTCCGTTTATCAAGAACAATGTCTTACTAAAAAGATAAATGCTTTACATTTAAGTTCTGCTGAACACATAAAAACTTTGAATGAGGAAATTACAATTTTAAATAATTAACTTTCAAAAGAAAAATCAACTGTTTCTAACCTTCAACAAGTGAATAAACAATTGAAGTCTGATTTCAAAATTCGTAAAGACGAACTTCTTAATAAACAAATTGAACTTGAGAAAAAGATAAAGGAATTAGATAACATTTTGGTAAAACAGGGTCAATCGATTCAAACGATTCACATGCGTACAGCTAAACCAGACTTGTTTTACCACACTGAACAGAAAACGGCTTTAGGTTATCCAAATCCTCATTATCTTAAGCAAGCTCAGCAAAAACAACAGAGTCTGTATAATGGCAGAGTATTATTAGAAAAGCATGATCCTTTTGTTATGTATGATTCGGAGGAGACACTACAACTTGCTCAAGAGAGTCGTTTAAAAATGAAACAATTAAACACATAAATAAAACCGGCAAATTATGCAAAAATTAATAAACTTTCTGAGGTTTTTGTTTCTCAAAAGGCCAAGTCACGTAAAGAGGTATATTTTTCAAATACTTCTAAAACGGACAATGTTTCAAAATCATTTTCAATACCCGATGAGGAATCTTCGATGATACTCCAAGTGTTGCCCGAAAATTCCTAAATGAGGTAAAAGACACTCTCGTGACACTTCAACGTGTTGTTAAACATAGAATGAATGGAAACATTACAAATCTGTCATCCTCAACTCATCAAGAGATTCACAAGATTTTGAAAGACGAAATTGATCCTATTGTTAACCAAGTTGACGTCAGGGTACAAAATTTCGAAAATCACTTTGTGAAAGAAGCAGCCAAATTTGTTTGAGACTTCAAATCTCTTGCAAAGGAAGCTGATGATTCTCTTGATAAGACAAAGGTTTTGGAAATTGAAAACGAACGTATCTTGAGAGCAGTTGTCAATCAAGATATTATGTCTATTGTGCAAAATAATTATGTTGTAGATACATCCGATCTCCATATTGAGCTTGATCGTACGAAAGAAAAACTTGAATCTTGCATTATCAAAACGGAAAAAGAATATGCTACTCTTTGGAATGATTGGTATAAAAATGTGAGGAATGCAAATATGATAAAATTTCGTATGATATTGCCTATAATGACATGCAAAACCAAATCGAACGGTTACAAGCTCAGTTGGGAGATCTCAATGGTAAGATTAGTAATACTCAGTGTGCATCAAATATCCTTGACCATTTGTCTCAGAAATTGGAAGATGAGAACGTGTCCTTAGAGTTTTAGGTTAAGAATTATGCAAAAGAAATTGCTCATCTTAAGACCACTTATAAGAACCTTTTTGACTCTATCAATGTGACATAGGCTCAAACAAAAGGAATAACTGACTCTTTGCAAAACAAATTAAATGATATGATTTATGAAAATACGAAGTAAAGATCCAGTTACTTGATAAGGTTACAAAAGAACACAGCCAAAGGTGCGAGGGTGAATACTTAGTTTTCAAAGCAATAAACCTTGGGAAAACCATTTTCTTATTCTCAACCAAAACTTTATTCTGTAACTCCTTTTCCAAAATCTATTGTTTCTCTCAAGGGTGATGAGACAAATGTTTTGCTTAAACCAGTCACTTCAAACTCGGTACCTTCCACACGAGAATCTACTGCTGTGAAAAATGACAAAGTGATTGCCTCAGGAATGTTTAGGATTAATCCTTTTAAGACTTTTAGGGAAGTAAAGCATGTGCCTAACAAACCTCTTAGAGCAAGCATTAGGACAAAACCAATCACTGTCTCTCAACCAAGTGTCATTCATAAGAAAATTATGAATTCTAATTCAAATGGTTCATCTTCTACAGGAGTAGACAACACTGCTAAGATCAGAAGACCACAACCTAAGAGCAATACAAAGAATGATATGTTGGAAAAATATGTTTTGCAAAATGAATTTTAGCAAAATTTAGACACTATTTAATATATGTATTTGTTATATATATATTTTCAATAGTTAGTAGCTTTGCGTTCTCCTTGAAGAGAGCTTCGTAACAAGCTAAAGTATGTCCAAATTGGAGTTAATATGAATGAGATATCGTGTCTCAAAGCGAGGCACAAAATCTGGAAAACTATAAGTATCCCACATTGCCCAAAACATGAAATAAACATGAGGAAAACTAGAAGGGAGAGGGGGTTGAATAGTTTTCTTGATTATCAGTTGCCTTTTAAAACTTGTTTAAAACTTTTTGCGAAATGGTTAGGATATTGATATTTGATTATGATGTAAAAATGCAAGTAAAAGAGAGAGTATAGAAAGTGATAACCGGGACACAAGTATTTATAGTGGTTCGGCTACAAGGACACCTTCCTTGCCCTACTCCACTCCCCGAGTCACCTACTCGAGAGTTTGTTAAACACTAGTCACCAATCTCCTTTTGACCGGCGGAGAAGCCTCACAACGTTGGTTACACTTCTTTTATGATACAAAGATAATCACCGGATTCTTCACACGATAGAATCAATAGCAACACTACTATACTTGGTATATAACTAACAATGTTATTCACAACTATAAACTACAGCAAGATGATCTTGAAGGAATAATGGAGATCGAACACAAGGTACTTGAAACTTGGTCGTCTCGAACTCGTATTTGGCAATTTCTTCTTTGAAGGAAATTACCTACACAAGACTAAAGAAAGATATACAAGAAATAGAGAGAAAGATCAGATGATTAGAAAGTATTTCAGATGAGAAAGGTGTGTCAAAACATGAGAAATGGCTTGGTATTTATAGCCAAAAACTTTACTGTAGCCCGGTTCTTCCGGTGCTATTGAAGAAGGGCACCGGCAGCCAAAAGCAAGGGCACCGGCCTACAGTAACCAAATCCGAATTTTGATTTGCAAAATCTTGAGAGATCATGTGTAATCTTGTAAGATTGCCCTTGGATTTGCTGCATTTGATTAGGTCATGAATGATGTAATTAATATAGAGTGTAAAAACATTTTGTGTATAAAATCATACACTTTTATTATTTTTTTTGTGACACTTTGTGTTTTTCTACAAGATTAAGTTTTTAGAGATAGTAAGAGATTTGAGAATGATGTTTTTACTATGTTTTGTCATTAATAAAACTTATTGCTAATCTAGGAAGATCGTGAGATAATCATTTGTTACCGGTTTATTTGTATTAACATTCTCCCCCTTTTTGTTGATGACAAAACATAGTCTTAAAATGCAAGAGATTGATTTACTGGTTTTAGATGTATTTTAAACTAGTTCTTTCTCCCCCTTTTTGTCGAAACAAAAAGATAGAATGCTTAGTATGTAAATCGCGAAGTTTGGCAAGACGAAAAGCTCCCCCGTAAAAAATGCTAAGGTAGCTACAAAACAAATATGTTAGAAATAATGAGAGGTGCTCCCCTTTGATTTGTAAGTACCTACAAAGAAAAGTTAGATGTCCAAGAAATAGAAAAACATACTGTGGTACTGGTCAGCCGGTTCTGTTCTTTCAATGGAACCGGCTTGTTGTCGGACAGAACCGGCTGACTTATAAAAAGTCAAAGTCTACGAATTTTGAACATAATTTTGAATGATCATGAGATAACAATTGATATAGCACAACTATTTTTTATTAGAGATAGCATAAAAGACATTACAATAAGACAAAGAGAGTAAGAGATTCTTAACAAAAATTCCTAATGGATTTATTATTTTGTTCTACTTCTTAAGTCTTATTATTAGATGTTGTGCTTGATAACATTTAGGTGGTTGAGAATGTGATTGAGAATGAATCTCATTTCTCCTTAGAGATTGTCAACTAAGACTTGAGTTCTTTGGCAATGTTCACAAAACATTTCATGGGTGAGCATGGGAAAAGGATTATTAGGTCCTAATGGCGGAAGTGGTGGGACGATTAAAGGTAAATTTGGTGAACATTAAGGTGGAAATGATAGGATAGGTGGTTCTAAGCTTAGATGGTTGGGTAGGTGCCGGTGGAGGTAAAGTCAAAGGTGGAGGTGTTGATCTAGGAGTAGTCAATAAGTCACTATTGTGATGAGTTGGTGAAATATAAGAAGTCAAGATTGGAGAAGTTGGTAGAGGACCCGAAGTATAGTCCGATGGAGGTGAGAATGGTTGATAGGGAGGTGATGAAGTTCGTGGATTGTTGAAGCAACATGGCCTTACGCTTATCCTAGCGGTTCTCTTTAAATTGGTTTTGTTTTCTTTAGGCATTGTGAGGGAGAATGATGAGAATGAAGTTACAAATCACTTCCTTTTATAGAAGAAGATGGAGGTCAAAATTAATGCATTACTTGTTAATGTTGATATAATCTAATGATTAGATTTACCCTAAAGTCAACCTCTAGCCCTAAGAGCTGATTGATGTGATATGGAGGGAAAATTTAAAATGAGTTTTTGTAAAATTCGTATGTAAAAAAATGTTATACAGTTCAGGCGGTTCTGCCGGTGCCATTGTCTAATGGAACCGGCAACCAAACACGATGGCACCGCCGATCGAGAGAAAAAATTTTAAAGAATAAATTTTCATGATATGTTGGAGGTGGGGTTTTCTCGACTCAAGGACAAGGAAAAATGAATTTTAAGAAACACCCTAAGCCTCCTTTTAATATAGCTATAATGAACGTGTTTGAAACGACATATTGACCATGTGTTTCTTTGTATACGTTCACGAGACAAGTCATACAAAAACATTTTTATTTGTATTAAACAATGTAGTGAGAGGTAAGAAGATGATTTGACATAAATGAGGGAGTATTTTAAAGAGAAAGGTTTTTAAGAGTTTGGTTCCATGAGCCCGAGTCCTAGTCGAAGAAGGTTGAAGGGTTCTCTTTTAAGTGGTTTAGTTAAAATGTTGGCTATGTTGTCTTCGGAGGCTACCTTTTCTATAGAGATATTTCCTTTTTGAACGTTGTCACGAAGGAAATGATGACGGATTTCTATATGTTTGGTACGAGAGTGTAGAACAGGATTTTTGGATTTCTAAAGTTGCGTAAGTTGGAATAGGTTCATTTGAGTAAGTAGATTTAACATGACCCCAACATTGCATATGTGAGATGGACGTCAAGATCATATTCTTTTCATCTTTGAAAAGGATATAGATATTTTTATGTTTTATGTTGGTAAAACATGTGGAGTAGAAGAAATATCTTGAGAGGCAACTTGATATTTATCGAGCTCCAAGCAAATAGTATGTCCGATTTCTTGCTCAAACTCAAAATTGTCAGGATGATCAAATTTGTGATCCAAGTCATAATTTGAATAATGAGTTAGATTACTACTCAAGAATCATCTGAGCTCCTGAAACACTCATTTTAAAGAAAGTACATCAAAGATTTATGAACCATATTCTAAAAAAAAAAGAAGTACTAAGAGGGATTCATGATTTCTATTCTTGCTCATGAAGCGAAAGGTGTCATGGAAATCATTTTCTTTCTAGTACTGAAGGATATTTTTGAACTTGAGATCTTAGAGTTCTTTGATTGAGACTTCCTATGACGGTTTCTATGGGATGATCTTTTGACTCTTTGATGTTGGCAATTTCTTTGTTTAATGGTTCATTTTCCTTGACTTCTAAGTCTTTATCTTGATTTTCCATGATATTAATTTCAAGCAAATCATCATCTACTAAGGGTGGTGATTTAGGAGGAGGACTTTTATCAAATTTTATATTAAGAGATTTTTCAACTTTCATGGTTTCTTTATTTAGAACTATGTATGCTTTACTATTAGGAGAATAACCTAAGAAAATGCCTTCGGTTGCTTTTGGGTCGAATTTGGTTAGGTAGTCTTTGGTATTAAGGATAAAGCATTTGCTACCGAACACTTTAAAATATTCTAGGTTGGGCTTTCTATCTTTGAAAAGCTCATAAGGAGTTTTTCCTAGGAAGGGTCTAATAAGAATTCTATTAAGTATGTAGGTGGAAGTGTCGACGGTGTTACATCAAAATTTTTGTGGAATTAATTATTCATTGAGCATGGTTCTACTCATTTCTTGTAGGGTTCTATTCTTACGTTTTACTACCCTATTTGATTGTGGAGTACGTGGAGCTGAAAAGTTATGTGTAATGCCGTTAGCATCACAAAAGGCTCCGAATTGTACTTCATTATCAAATTCCCGACCATGATCCGTACGGATTGAAATAATGGGGCAACCCTTTTGGACTTGAATCTTTTTACTTAAAATTTCAAAATGATCAAAAGCTTCATTTTTATGTTTTAAAAATCTTGTCCAAGTGTATCTTGAATAGTCGTCGACAATGACCAAAGTGTAGAAGTTTCCTCCGTAACTTTGAACGGCCGATGGTCCAAACAAGTCCATATGTAAAAGTTCTAGACACTTAGAAGTAGAAACCATGTTTTTAGCCTTATGGCTTTCATGTACTTGTTTTTTGACGTTGCAAGCGTCGCAAAAAAGTTTTTCAAATTTTAATTTTGGTAAATTTCTAACTAGCTCTTTAGATGATAGCGATTGTTATAAGTGCATATTGGCTGTGACCCTACTTCGATGCCATAGGTCAAGAATCATTATAGAGTTAAACAAAGAGCATCTTTTGGTGAGTTCCATTTTCATAATGTAAAGGCCATGTTCCTAATTCCTATTTCTAAGGTTATTGCATTATTTAATTATTTTGCTATCGGTTTCCACTAAATAGTACCTTTACACTTTTATCGCCATATTTGTCCAACACTAAGGAGATTAAAGCTGAAGATTTTCTACGTGAATAACATCATGTATAGAAGAGTGAGTGATGAGATAAAGTTGTACCTTTGCCGATGATCTTGCTTTTAGTGTACTATTCCAAAAAACACATTACTCCATTGTGTTTTATAAGATGATATAGATCTTTGTTTCCTGTCATGATCTTAAGCAACTGTTATATTGGTTAGATTCCATACATCGGTTCAAGATTCACCTTTGAAGTACTAGATCCATAAAACATCTTAAGCATGTGGTCCCCATATCTCATGGGTTGTTAGTGTTATGTTATACCGTTTGCGTTGTAATTGTATGGAAATGGTAATGTAATGACTCCATTGGATTATAATAGGGTGGTTGAAATTGTTGTTCATGTTGTGTTCCATAGTTTTAACCCACTTGATGATAGTCGCTCTTGGGAAATAAGACATTAGGTCTCCTATGGTTCGTTTTATGCGGCGTTTGGATTCTACTTTTTCCATGACCTTGGCCAAGTTTTAGAATTTGTGGTTGTTTGTTACTTTTTTGTGTGCCTAAAATAGAACTTTTGGTTATTAAGACGGAGTTGTTTTTCTTTACGATGTTTGACCCTAGTTCTTTCCTATTTTCTGTAGTCCCATCAGATGGCCGGTGTTGTTCGCTTGAACAGGCCAGTTCTGTTGTAAATGGAACCGGCACTGCGGTTATTAACCAGCGGGCTTTTCGAAAAAATTTGGACCTAATTTTTTGATTTTATATTGCTACACGAAAGCTATGTCTCAGTGTATCCATAATCCATACATGTCTTTTGACGGTTTTTTTGTTAATTTCGACCGTTTTTCCGGCCAAAGTATGAACTACTATTTTCGAACTAGCTAGTTTTAGTTTTTAGAGACTTAATTTCCATTTTAAGATTGTCACAAAAATCAATTATGTGTTACTTATTTCTTACCTTTTCTCTAATATGTCTGTCTTGGTTTTAAGTTCGCTAACATTTCCTTTTTAGTGATTCAATTTTGGTTTTAGGGTGTCTTGTTCTTGTCTAATAATTCTTAGACTAATTTGACAAAGTTTGTCATACTCATTTTGCCTAGACTCATTATCTAGTGATAAACTACTATAATAAAGGGTGTCGGATAGTACCTAGTTTGAGTGAACCATGAGACATATCTCCTCCTTTTTAGAGTCATCTCCACTGTCGCTCCAACTTCCAACGACAAAGGCCTTATGATCGCCGAAAGAATTTTTAGGACAATAACTAATGAAATGAGTGGATCACCACACTTGAAACACCTTCGGTCTTTCCTTCTTGTCCTCCTTACTTACGGAAGTTCTTTTTTGTCTATCGTAGGGTTGTCGACAAACTTGCCTCTTCTTATAAAGAACTTTTTGAGTCTTAACGGCTATTGCATATTCTTAATCATTTGCTATCGAGGAAGATTGCATCTTCCTACTCAAGGGACTTGTTTGCTTTCAAGCTAGAGATTTGTACTTTTCTTTCTTGTTCTTTGCAATCTCCAAGTCCTTCTCAAGTACTACCTCACAGACCTTGAGATTTCCAACTAGTTCGTCTAAAGATAGTTTTGATAAGTCTTTGGATTCTTCTATCGCCGTCACCTTTGGTCGCCATTTGGATGGAAGAGCTCTTAAGAATTTCTTAACATGATTACGTCTGGAAAAGGATCTCATCCAGTGCTTTAAGAGAGGTAATAATGGTATTAAATCTAGAAAATGGCTCAAATCAATGTTTTCAATTCATCCGTTATTTTTAATACTCTTCATATTTTGTACAAAAAGATCTATTTTATTATCTTTAACTTGTTTGTTACCTTGGTGGGTAGTTATTAAAGAGTCCCAAATATTTTGAGCCGTGTTACACATGAAAATTCTTTCATATTTCTTTTTAGGTAAAGCATTGTATAAAACCATTTTTGCTTTATTATTTTTGAAAAGCATTTTCTTTTGATTTTCATCAAGCTTTTCATATGGAGTAATTACATCCTTGCCATCTTTATCTTTGAAGGTAGTTTTGTAGTAACCATAGGCTATGATGTACCAAAGATTAATATCCTTAAATTTCACATAAGTTTCAAGATGGTTTTTCTAATATATAAAACAATTTGCCTCGAATAGAGGTGGTCGTTGCATAGATTGACCTTCTTTGTAGTTTTCCGAATCCATAATCGTTTAAAGATTTAAAATAAAATTTATTTTAAAAACTTTCGTAACCTAACTCTTAATGCCAATTGAGGAAAACTAAAAAGGGGGTTGAATAGTTTTCTTGATTATTGTTGCCTTTTAAAACTTGTTTAAAACTTTTTGTGAAATGGTTAGGATATTGATATTTCATTATGATGTAAAAATGCAAGTAAAAGAGAGAGTATAGAAAGCGATAACCGAGGCACAAGTATTTATAGTGGTTTGGCTACAAGGACACCTTCATTGCCCTACTCCACTCCCCGAGTCACCTACTCGAGAGTTTGTTAAACACTAGTCACCAATCTCCTTTTGACCGGCGGAGAAGCCTCACAACGTTGGTTACACTTCTTTTATGATACAAAGATAATCACCGGATTCTTCACACGATAGAATCAATAGCAACACTACTATACTTGGTATACAACTAACAATGATATTCACAACTATAAACTATAACAAGATGATCTTGAAGGAATGATGGAGATCGAACACAAGGTACTTGTGACTTGGTCATCTCGAACTCGTATTTGGCAATTTCTTCTTTAAAGGAAATTACCTACACAAGACTAAAGAAAGATATACAAGAAATAGAGAGAAAGATCATATGATTAGAAAGTATTTCAGATGAGAAAGGTGTGTCAAAACATGAGAAATGGCTTGGTATTTATAGCCAAAAACTTTACTGTGGCCTGGTTCTTCCGGTGCTATTGAAGAAGGGCACCGGCAGCCAAAAGCAAGGGCACCGGCCTACAGTAACCAAATCCAAATTTTAATTTCCAAAATCTTGAGAGATCATGTGTAATCTTGTAAGATTGCCCTTGGATTTGCTGCATTTGATTAGGTCATGAATGATGTAATTAATCTAGAGTGTAAAAACATTTTGTGTATAAAATCATACACTTTTATTATTTATTTTTTGTGACATTTTGTGTTTTTCTACAAGATTAAGCTTTTAGAGATAGTAAGAGATTTGAGAATAATGTTTTTACTATGTTTTGTCATTAATAAAACTTATTGCTAATCTAGGAAGATCGTGAGATAAGATCGTGAGATAATCATTTGCTACCGGTTTATTTGTATTAACAGAACACATGTTTATATAGGAATCTTGGTATTTGCTATCAAATTCTTTTAGGTTGGTTATGCTCCCACACCTACGTGTACGCGCGTAGGGGGGGTGCAGAAAATGGGATTTCTAGGCCAAAATGGGTTCGAAGCTTCTGAACTCATGCGAGCCCGCGCGACCTGCGGACACGAATGCAGCTCCGAAAGTTCGCCTATGCGCGTATCTTTTTTATGCTGATTTTGTTTCCGTATTTAATAAGCTTTCAGATTATTCTCCATTTAGTTATGGAATAGATTTAAACTTTGGAAACAAGTTTTATAAAATCTGTTTAAATAAATGGAAGATATCAAATCGTGGTTATAATTTTAACAGATTTGCATATCAGTTTAATTTTGAGCAGATATTTTTCTTGGTGACCAAGACAGGATTAGGCTATAAAATAAACTCTCCTCATTCAGTTTTCAACACATAAAAACGTGCTCCAATATACCGAGTTCCAGCAATTTTTTCGATCAGAAACACGCAAGACTTTCTGTGATCTTTCAGACAAGTTTGTTAGGTCCGGCTGTACAACAGCTTTGTACGTTGTACCCTGGAAAACAGACGGCGAATTTATTTTAAGTGAATCGTGTTAAACACGAGCCTCGTACCACGACCTTTTACTGGTTTATTTTAATTACCGTTATATAGTGTTTGTCTTCTGCTTCTACTCCTATTTTGTCTGTTATTTAATTTCCTGTATTTTATTTTCTGTTAATTTAATTTATTGTATTATAATTCGATTTATTAATAAAAGTGTAACAGTTTCCCTACAATCTTAAAAAAAATTATGTGTAACAGAATTAAAAAAACGCTTTTATTAATCGGATTAATTAATTTACAAATTTTATATATAAACTGTTTTCTGTCGAAACCAAGATAGAGTTTCTTTGGAAATCAGTTTTAGTTAAACGGATATTAATTTACAGAATTGGAATTACAGATCTATAACGTTTTTTTTAAAAGCAGTTATTCCAATCAGTTTATATTGAAACCAAGATTGAGTTTCTATTAAACTGATTTGTTGATTCATTAAAACCAAGATTGAGTTTCTTTGAAGCAGATCTGGTACAAGCTATAGAAACCATGATTAAATTTCTTAGATACCAATTTATAGCAGTTTATTTAACTGTTTGTGTGTGATTTTTCAGGATGGCAATCGATACTAATGTGACTGCTCCTGTGACCGTTACTGGTGCGCCGGTTACCAACACAGTTGCAAATCATGCTGAAAATCTAAAAAAATTCAATGGACAAAATTTTAAGAGGTGGCAACTGAAGATGTTCTTCTATCTCACTACTTTGAACCTTGCGCGGTTCTTAAATGAGATTGCACCTCAGGTGGAACCTCCTACGAAAGGTCAACCCTCTAATGCACAGGCTGTGCAAGCTGTGGAAGCATGGAAACATTCAGACTTTTTGTGTCACAACTATATTTTGAATGGTTTGGTGGACTCTTTGTACAACGTGTACTGCAAGACCACGACTGCCAAAGAATTATGGGAGTCGTTGGAACGCAAGTACAAAACTGAGGATGCTGGTACAAAGAAGTTCGTGGTAGCTCTTTTTTTGGATTACAAGATGGTTGATTCAAAGAATGCGATAACTCAGGTTCAAGATCTGTAGGTTTTGCTACACGAAATTCATGCTGAGGGGATGACTGTGAGTGAAGCTTTTCAAGTTGCTGCTATTATTGAAAAGTTACCTCCAAGCTGGGTAGATTTTAAAAACTACTTGAAGCATAAGCGGCAGGAGATGAGTGTTGAAGACTTGATTGTTCGTCAACAAGCTGGCTCAGAAAAACACTTATACACCTGATTCTGCCAAGGCTAATATGGTTGAGCATGTTGGGTCATCTTCAAAGTCCAATTCTAAGGCAAAAGGAAAAGGCAAAAAGAAGAATGACAAGAAGGGTAAAAGGAAGGCTGAGTACCTTGCTCCTAAAGCTGGAATTGTGAAACGGAAGTTCCAAGGGACTTGCTACAACTGTGACCAGCCAAGTCACCATGCTGTTAATTGCAAGATGCCGAAGCGAGTGAATCCACGCCAGGCCAATACGATGAATGATAATATGGACATGATTGCTATGGTGTCTGATGTCATTTCCATGATCTCTGAAGTTAACCTGGTAGGTTCTAACAACTGTAGTTGGTGGATTGATACTAGGGCAACCCGTCATGTGTGTGCTGACAAGAGTATGTTTCACTCTTTCAGAGCGGTTGATAATGGAGAGAAGTTGTACATGGGCAACTCTGAAACTGCTGATATTAAGGGCGAAGGAGATGTTATTCTGAAAATGACATCCGAGAAAGAGATCAAGTTGACTAATGTCTTGTATGTTCTGGAAATTCGCAAGAATTTTATGTCCGGTTGGCTGTTGAACAAGTTTGGTTTTCGTCTTGTTTTTAAGTCTGGTAAGTTTGTTCTTTCTAAGAATCAAATATATGTTGGTATGGGATATGCCCTAAATGGTATGTTTAAACTCAATGTAATGGTGGTTATGAATAATATCAATAAAATGAATTATTCAGCTTACTTGATTGAGTCTTCTAATGTGTGGTATGGTATGTAAATTTTAATTTGATGCGTCGTTTGATTAAATTTAATAGCATACCAAATTTTCATATTGATTCAAAATATAAGTGTAAAACTTGTGTCGAAGCCAAACTTACAAGATTATCTTTTAAATAGGTTAAACAAAAAACCGAACCACTTGATATGATACATACAGACATATGTGATTGGAAATCACTACCCACAAAAGGTGGCAATAAGTACTTTATCACGTTTATTGATGATTGTACAAAGTATTGCTATGTTTACTTGTTAAAAAGTAAAAATGAAGCTATAGACAAGTTTGGTCTATACAAAACCGAAGTTGAGAATCAACTTGGTAGGAAAATCAAGGTTGTACGAAGTGATAGAGGAGGTGAATACGTGTCTCCATTCATTGAGCTTTGTGCGAAACATGGAATCAGATACGAGTTCACTGCTCCCTATTCACCTCAACAAAACGGTATTGCCGAAAGGAAGAACTGTACCTTGAAAGAAATGGTTAATGCCATGTTTATAAGTTATGGTTTAAGCCAGGACATGTGAGGGGAAGCCATTATAACGGCTACTTATCTTTTAAATAAGATACCTTGTAAGGAAAAAGAAGAGACCCCTTATGAACTGTGGATGGGAAGAAAACCATCATATCAGTACTTACGAGTGTGGGGGTGTCTAGCCACGGTAGCTGTACCGACACCCAAGGCCCAAAAGATTGGACCTAAATCTGTGGATTGTATATTCATTGGATATGCTAAGAATAGCAGTGCTTATCGTTTCATTGTACATGACTCGAAAAATCCGGATATACAAAAGGATGCAGTAATAGAATCAAGGAATGCTTCCTTCTTTGAAAATATATTTCCTTGTTTATTGAAGGAAACTGGAAGCTCATATAGATTAGATGGTGAAGTTTTCCAAGATAAGAGACAACGAGATGATAATGATCTCCATGATGAGAGACAAGATCAACTCGAGTAAGGAGAGGTTGAACCGCGAAGAAGCAAAAGGGCAAGAACCAAGAAATCGTTTAGACCCGATTTTGTTTCTTTTATGGTAGAAAATAAACCCACGTCTTACCGAGAAGCGGTAACTTCCTCGGAAGGGCATCAATGGAAAGAAGCCATTAAAAGTGAAATAGATTCTATTTTACAAAATCATACATGGAAGCTCATGGATTTACCTCGTGGTTGTAAACCACTAGGCTATAAATGGATCTTCGAAAAGAAGATGAAAGCCGATGGCACCATTGATAAGTACAAAGAAAGATTGGTAATCAAAGGACATAGACAACGTGAAGGTCTAGATTACTTTGATACTTATTCGCCTGCTACGCGAATAACCTCGATTAGAATGGTACTTGCTATTGCCACATTAAGAAATTTGGAAGTTCACCAAATGGATGTGAAAACGGCATTTCTAAACTGAGATTTAGAATAAGAAATATATATAAACTAACCTGAGGGTTTCATAGCTCCTGGACAAGAGAGCAAAGTTTATAGGCTTGTTAAGTCATTATATGGCTTAAAACAAGCTCCCAAACAATGGCATCAAAAGTTTGACCACACCATGTTAGAGAGTGGATTCAAAATTAATGAATGCGACAAGTATGTTTATGTAAAAGATACAAGTAGTGGAAATGTAATCTTGTATTTATATGTTGATGATATGCTTATCATTGGTAGTAACGACAAGATGATCAAATCTACTAAAGACATGTTGAAATCAAAGTTTGACATGAAAGATATAGGTTTGGCTGATGTGATCCTTGGAATAAAGATCATACGAACTCATAATGGACTTGTGTTAAGTCAAGCACATTACGTGGACAAAATTCTTAATACTCATAATGCGGGGGATTCTAGCCTAGCCAGAACTCCAATTGACACCAGTATGCATCTATCTAAAAATAGAGGCGGAGGTGTTGCCAAATTAGAGTATTCAAGAATTATTGGCACGTTAATGTATTTGATGACAGGTACCCGACCTGACTTAGCATATGTTGTTAGCAGGCTAAGTAGGTATACTAGTAATCCAAGTGTTGCACATTGGAAAGCTATGACTAAGGTACTTCATTATTTGAGATACAATCGTGATTATGGGTTACATTATGATAGATATCATGCTGTTATCAAAGGATACAGTGATGCAAATTGGATATCTGACATAAAAGATTCTAGATCGACTAGTGGATATGTGTTTACACTAGGAGGGGCAGCTATATCTTGGAAGTCTTCCAAGCAAACTGTTATAGCTAAGTTCACGATAGAATCAGAATTTATCGCGTTAGATAAATGCAGAGAAGAGGCGGAATGACTACGTCAATTTGTAGAGGACATACCAAGGTGGCATAAACCGGTAACGGCCATTAGTATACATTATGATAGTTAATCGACAATTGGCAGAGCTTATAGCACAATGTATAATAGAAAGTCTAGACATATCTGTCATCGACATAATTCGATACGACAACTACTCTCAACGGGAGTTATCTCAATTTACTATGTGAAGTCAAAGGATAACATTGCGGATCCGCTTACGAAAGGCTTAAGCATAGAGTTAGTTAGTAAGTCGTCTAAAGGAATGGGACTAAAGCCCTTGAAGGTATGAGTTTCTATGAAGGAAAACCTAACCCAGCTGACTGGAGATCCCAAGATCTGGGTTCAATAGGACAACCTAATCATAGAAATGTCAGGGAAGTCACGTCAATGTGGGGGAGTTACTTAATATTGTAACTTCCTAGTCCATTCCATAACAATGTGACTTGTTGAGAGGTTCAACATATGACTTAATGATTCAAGATGAAATCTCAAAACATATGTTTTTAATTATTCAAGATGAAATCACCTATGTGAGAGAGAAGTGGGGTCGCTTCGAAGGGAATTGTGGGGGGTATAATTCCTAAGAGCTCTTGCAGAACCAGGCTAGTGTTCATGACCATAACGAGCATGACTATGAGGACTTGACAAGGTCAGGGAGAGTCATATGTGAGTGTATTGTCGTCTAAGTAAATAGATGTTGACTTCAAGGACATCACGTCTACTCAGATCTAGGATACTAAGTGCATCTTACAAGGGAAGGTTCAAAGGGCCACACCTACCTATCGTATGCATGAATTAACCGCAGAAATTTTGCCAAAAATTTTGTGTGTTTTTGACCGATCTCCATTCATGTGGGGGATTGTTGGAAAAATGTGTTTTGCAAAATGAATTTTAGCAAAACTTGGACACTATTTAATATATGTATTTGTTATATATATTTTCAATAGTTAGTAGCTTTGCGTTCTCCTTGAAAAGAGCTTCGCAACGAGCTAAAGTATGTCCAAATTGGAGTTAATATGAATAAAATATCGTGTCTCAAAGTGAGGCACAAAATCTGAAAAACTATAAGTATCCCACATCGCCCAAAACATGAAATGAACACATGTTTATATTGGAATATTGGTATTTGCTTTCAAATTCCTTTAGGTTAGTTATGCTTCCACACCTATGTGCGCGCGCAGGGGGGGTGCAGAAAATAGGATTTGTGGGCCAAAATAGGTTCGAAGCTTCTGAACTCATGCGAGCCCGCGCGACCTGCGGACACGAATGCAGCTCCGAAAGTTCGCCTATGCGCGTATCTTTTTGCTACTGATTTTGTTTCCGTATTTAATAAGCTTTCAGATTATTCTCCATTTAATTATGGAACAAATTTAAAATTTAGGAACAAGTTTTATAAAATCTGTTTAAATAAATGGAAGTTATCAAATCGTGGTTATAATTTCAATAGATTTGCATATCAGTTTATTTTTAAGCCGATATTTTTCTTAGTGACCAAGACAGGATTAGGATATAAAATAAACTCTCCTCATTCAGTTTTCAACACAGAAAAATGTGCTCCAATATACCGAGTCCCATCAATTCTTTCGATCAGAAACACGCAAGATTTTCCGTGATCTTTCAGGCAAGTTTGTCAGGTCCGGCTGTACAACAGCTTTGTACGTTGTACCCTGGGAAACAGACGACAAATCTATTTTAAGGGAATCGTGTTAAACACGAGCCTCGTACCACGACCTTTTACTGCTTTATTTTAATTACTATATATAGTGTATGTCTTCTGCTTCTACTCTCATTTTGTCTGTTATTTAATTTCCTGTATTTTATTTTCTGTTAATTTAATTTATTGTATTATAATTTGATTTTATTAATAAAAGTGTAACAGTTTCCCTACATGATAGGGTCCCCTCTGCGTCTAAAAGTAGTGGCATGAAGAATAAAGAAGTTGATATAGAAGAACACCATAGGAATTTACTGCTTTCTAGGAATAAAAGACATATTTCATCTGAATGTAAAAACATTAAGCTTTTTATTCGGAATGATAAATCTGAAGTTGTTTGTGCTATGTGTAAGCAATGTTTAATTACTGCTAATCATGATGTATGTGTGCTTAATTATGTGAATGACATGAATTCTCGTGATAATAAACAAAGTGTTAATGTTTTAAACATTGAACATCAAAAGAAACACAAGCCAAAGGTTAAGAAACCTAAGAAAATAGGCTCAAAAGAAAGACTTGCTTCACCTACACCTAGTGAACCTAGTATTTGCCGTAGGTGGTCACCAACTGGAAGAACTTTTGACTATAATGGCAAAATAATAAAATCCAGGGTCTCTAAGTGTCAATCTGACAAATCTAATGGTGATAATGCATGTACTTCTAACCCTCAGGAACCTTCTAGCATACGATTTCCAAATTCTATCTCTTTTCTTGGCAGGTTGTCCAAATCTGTCTATGGTGCGTCGACTCGGGTTGTTCTAAGCACATGATCGGAAATTTAAAGCTTCTCATCAATTTCGTCTGGAAATTTCTAGGAACTGTTCGTTTCAGGAATGATCATATTGCTGCAATTCTGGGTTATGGTGATCTTCAATGGGGAAATATTTTGATTACAAGGGTTTATTTTGTTGATGGCTTAGGGCACAACCTGTTCTCGGTTGGATAGCTTTATGATTCAAATTTAGAGGTCACTTTTTGAAGGAATACTTGTTATGTCCGAAATCTTGAAGGAGTTGATTTGTTGAAAGAAAACCGTACAACAAACCTTTACACAATCAATCTCTATGAAATGGCCTCTGCATCTTCAATTTGCCCTATTGCTCGAGCTACTTCTACCAAGTCTTGGTTATGGCATCAACGACTATCCCATCTCAATTTTGACACCATCAATGACCTTGCCAAAAATGATCTCGTCACCGGTCTTCCAAAGTTCTAATACCATAAAGAACACATTTGTCCTTCATGTGAGCAAGGAAAAAGCAAAAAGGCTCCTCACCCACCCAAGCCTGTTCCTAATTCAAAGCAGCGGTTACATCTTCTTCATATGGATTTGTATGGTCCAATAAGAGTCGCAAGTATCAATAGAAAGCAGTATGTTCTTAGGATAGTGGATGATTACTCTCGTTACACCTGGGTACACTTTCTTAGGTCTAAAGATGAAGTACCAGAAGTCATCAAAACCTTCTTGAAGAAAATCACTATTCTTCTGCAAGCTCCAGTCATAATTGTAAGAACCGATAATGGCACAGAATTCAAGAATCAAGTGCTTCAAGAATACTTTGATAGCGTTGGCATCTCTCACCAGACATCTTCTGTCAGAACACCTCAACAAAATGGAGTCGTGGAACGCAAAAACCGAATGTTAGTAGAGGTTGCTAGAACAATGTTGATTTTTTCGTATGCACCATTATTCTTATGGGTTGAGGCAATTGCAACTGCGTGCTACACTCAAAACCGCTCCATGATTGACCGTCGATTTGACAAAACACCATACGAGCTTATTAATGGCAGAAAACCGGATATCTCCTTTCTACATGCATTCGGGGCTCTCTGTTATCCAAAGAATGATCGTGAAGATCTTGGAAAGCTTGGTGCAAAAGGTGATATTGGATTTTTCATTGGCTACTCTACTAATTCCTATGCTTATAGAGTATATAACCGAAGGACAAAGAAGATCATGGAGACGATGAACGTCACTTTTGATGAGCTTTCAACTATGGCTTTTGAACAACGCAGTTCAAAACCTAAGCTTTAAGGCATGACTTATGGACAAATCAGTTTAGGACTTGATCTTACTTATGCTTTGTCAACAATCACATCGCAAAAACCAACTGAAAGTGATTTGGATCTACTGTTTGAAGCTATGTATGATGATTATATTGGTGGTCAACCGTCAACTGCTCTAAGAACTACTCCTGCTGCTCTGGTACATCAAGTTATTCAGACTCCAATGGCATCTACAACAATAGCAGACAACGCACCAACTCTAACTAATTCATCTTCTCAAATAGCAAATATTCCAAACACTTCACAGGATGTTGACGAGCTCGAACCACAATAACGACATGTCCATAAACAAGAAGATCAAGCTCCACTCCAACCTAAAACTATTGCTGACAATGTTTCAAATGCTATGTTCGATGGAAATATGTTTGTAAATCCTTTTGCTACCCTGTCTACAGATTCTGTTGAATCATCTTCTCATTATGTGGATCCATCAAACATGCATACCTTCTATCAACCATACCCTCATGAATATCAGTGGACTAAGGATCACCCTCTAGAATAAGTGATAAGAGAACCCTCATGGCTAGTTTTGACAAGAAATCAGTTGCGAACAGATGGTGACATGTGCATGTACGCTCTGACTGTAAGCACTATGGAACCATCAAATGTTAAACAGGCTATGACCGACCCTGCATGGATTGATTCAATGCAAGAAGAACTTCTTCAATTTAAATGGCTTGATGTATGGGAGTTAGTTCCTCTACCGAACAACATAAAAGCCCTTACTCTGAAATGGTTATTAAAAAACAAGCATGATGAAGAAAACACGGTCATCAGAAACAAGACTCGTCATGAGAGGGTACCGTCAAGAGGAAGGAATCGATTTTGAAGAATCCTTCGCTCTGATTACTATGATGAAGCTATCAGGATCTTTTTGGCATATGTGACACACAAATCGTTCATTATATTCCAAATGGACGTGAAAACTGCATTTCTGCATGGTACGTTGAAAGAAGACGTATATGTGTGTCAAACTGAAGGTTTCATCGATACTGATCATCCAAGCCATGTCTACAAGCTAAAGAAGGCACTATATGGGCTAAAGCAAGCACCAAAGGCGTGGTACGACGAATTGTCAAAGTTTCTCCTACTCAATCACTTCTTCAAAGGAACCATTGATCCTACTCTGTTTATAAGACGCTTCGACAACGACATCCTTATGGTACAGGTCTATGTTGATGATATTATATTTTGTTCTACATACCCTAGATATACACAATTATTTTCTGACCTTATGAAAAGCCGCTTCAAAATGTTGATGATGGGGAAATGACGTTTTTCCTTTGTTTACAAGTTAACCGATCCCCCTGTGGCATCTTTATAAACCAGTCCAACTATGTGTTAGAAATACTTAAAAAATGGAAACTTGTGATCCCGTTGGAACTCCAATGGAGATCAAAGACAAGCTTGACCTTGAAAAGAATGGGACTCTAGTAGATGCAACGAAATATCATAGCATGATTGGTGCCCTAATGTATCTTACGTCAAGCAGACTGACATTGTACATGATACTTATTTATGTGCTCGGTACTAAGTTAATCCAACCGAGAAGCACCTCAAGGAGGTTAAAAGGATCTTTGGTTATCTCCGGGGAACCGTTAATATGGGTCTCTGGTATACGAAGGATTCTGGTTTTAAACTAACTGGATTTTCAGATGATGATTATGCGGGATGTAAAGACACCTTCAAGAGTACTTCAGTGGGCTTCAATTTCTAGGCGAAAAGCTGGTCAGCTGGTCCTCAAAAAAACAAGACCGCACATCGATGTCAATCGCGAAAGCAGAATATGTGTCTCTATCTACTTGTTGTGCCCAAGTTCTGTGGATAAGGACACAGTTAACAGGTTATGGCTTTCATTTCAACAAGATTCCTATCTGTTGTAATTCGAAATCACCCATATCTATCTCCTGCAACCCGGTACAACACTCGAGAACCAAGCACGTCGCAGTCCGTTACCATTTCATCAAGGAACACATAGAAAAGGGTACGATTACTGTTTTTTGTCAAGACTGATTACCAATGGGCCGACCTATTTACCAAAGCCCTTCCAGTGGATAGGTTTAATTATTTGGTTCGTCGCCTTGGTATGCGCAATTTGTCTCTACATGAGCTCGAACGTCTTGCAAAATTACAGTAATTCTTGTATATAATTATTTGAAAAACCAAACGCAAAATTATAAAACCTATAAAAGCAAAATACAAAATCAAAAAATTTCAAAAATACCAAAAATAATCTTCTCCGACATGTCTCTCGACAATCGATAACATTTACGCACCTAGAAATGTTGATTAATATTGACACGTGTGTGTAAATGAAGTTCGAGCGAGAGTTTCAAAAAGTTTTAAAACATGTCTCTTTAAATTTTCTCTACGACTTCTAAGTAAATGTCAGCTTAGGACTCGGACTCTAAAGAAAGGAAAATGTTCATTTATGAACATTTATCCTAAAAAACGGGAAGTTCACATTTTCTCGGTCTTGAGCAATGTCATACAAACATTTAAAGTTTGTGAATGCTCAAGAAAAGCACAAAGGAAATGATAATTAATAAGATAAATATAAAATCATTTTCCTGTTGAGCATAATTTTTCAAGATATTCTCAAAAAGAAAATTCAAATTCTTTCAAAATTGTGTGCTCAACAAACTCCCACTCTAAGTTTTCACTATAATCTTATTGAGGGGGATTATAATAATAAGATTCATTCAGCATGCACTCCTGTTCTCCCAAGACTTAGTTAGACTCATGTGAATTATCGGACATTAACTTGTTTTTAATTCACTAATAATTCAAAAATTATCACCACATATGCAATTTTTAAGGGGGAGAATAGTGATTAAAAAGTAATTAATAAAGCTTATATGGATACGATCTTCAATCTATAAGTGTGTTCCTAAACCTCGCACATGCAAAACTCTTTCATAATATGGTACATATGTGTAGGGAGAGCTTTTTGGTATCTCTGGAAACTCTCAATATGTCTTAAATGATTTCTCAGACACGTTGATTGATTTTTTTTCAAATGGTTTTATGGATCTTCATGGCAATACCCAAAGACTGACCAACTGTTGTTTCTCAAGGAGTTATAAGGCGGTTTAGGTTAGGTATCTTTATTCCATGATCCAGCCAGAACTGGAGGGATCTACCCAGGGACACTCCATTAGATAGAGTAGAAGTCCTTAGGTATGATTGAAAAAAAGGAGTAAAGTGAGATCGGGAAGAATGTAATCCAAGGCATGAGTTATCACCGGAACAAACCCAACATGGTGATAATGAGGACGCGTTAGAATAACATTGAAGGGGTTGAAGAATGAAAAATAATTGTAAGGATAAAGAGTGTAAATAAAGAAGCCCTTCATACAACTTTAGGCAGAAATCGGGTCAATGCATAATCTATCGGTAATCACAATGATGATTTTGGTATTGAAGACAAGTCATCATGGACCCAATGATGCAAAGCACAATCCATCCTAGCTACTCAGGCTTCTCTCAAAATAAGTTTGTTTCATTTCTCACGGAGATCAACACGCTTCTATCGACTTTCTCATTCCGAGATCATAGATATTAAAAAGGTGGCAGTCCGCTCCAGCCTCCGATTGCCAAATAACAAATGTGCACTTATAGAGTCTAGAGCCATCAAGATCAATCAAAAATCTCACTAGGACATAAATTCCAATATACAAAATGGTGTACATCATTATACAACATTTGGTAACAAAGAGTCATCGCATTATCCCTGTGATAATTGCCAGAACATTCAGTGTGATACTCTTTAGTACTCACAGTGATGAATGGAAATCCTTCCAGAGTCAACATCAAACAACTCCGTGGTAGGTGACTTGCAAGATTCTAAATGAATCAAGCTTGTGTCAACCGGATATCAATTTTGGTCCAGTATATGAATTGGCAACTCAACTAGAAAGATAGTAACTATCTGATTCACTCTTATCGTGTTGTCTGCTTTGAGACGTTCTGATAACAAGAACAAGCAAATACAGTGAATCTAATGCATCTGTGTTAGATGATCCAACACTTCGAGCTGGAAACCCTATCAAGGATATTCTTCCTAAATTGAATCTACCTGATCACAGGTACAGTATTATATACTATAAAATGGTCCTTACAGAACCTGAGGTTAATGTAATCGAACCATGATGAATGACAAAGCCATATTCGTCTATATCGGTTGTTTATCACTAACATTAAATTTTAGGTATAAGTGACGGCGTTACAGCCTCATTCCAACTGAGTTAAGATTCACCACCTCATGCTCAATCGACAAAGATAAATACATGATGAAAGTTCAAGTACATGTGTCAATGTCTTCCGCAATCTTTGATGTACAAGCACTTCCTCAAAAGAACATTATCGACAAGATTGCCGGGCAATAACAAAGATATATCTTACAAGTGGATCAAGTGCTACTCCTTCCATTATGTGGTACAAGTAATCATGTCAAAGAAAATGTTGAGGGAGATTATTAGCAAGCTTTCAAGACCTTGAGCATGAGGGTGGAGACACAAGATCGCAAGGCGGCATAAAGATTCAAGGATAAATATTTAAAGATCTCAGGAGTCAAGATAAATCAAGGCCAAAGACCGCGATATAAGAATTTTGTCAAAAAGATATCAAGTTAAAGATCAAGATCCAAGATCACAAGCATGCATAAGGATCTTCAAAAGAATTCCCAAGAACACAAGGCTCCAAGACTCAAGACGTCACAAGAAGTGATCCACAAATGCAATGACCACCCCTTAGGGGGAGATTGTTAGTCGTGTTTTTATGTAAAGTAATGGTCATTACTATTCTCGAGCCTTGTATAGAAAAACGTAATTTTTAGGAATGTCTTTTGAGCTAATTGGGCCTTAGTGTCGGGCTAAAGCCCATGTAAACGACCCATGAAAGCCCACACGTCCCTAGTTAGGGTTTTCTATCTCTTGTACTATAAATACCCTTCTACACATAAGGTGAAGGGTGTTGGTTCTCATTTCTTTCTTCCTAGTAATCAACCATTCTTCCTTTTTCTATCTTCCTCTTTCACTCTCTAAAACTCTCATTCTCTCTCAAAAATCTCTTCATTATTTCGAGTGTTAAAAGTGGCGTATGCCACTTAACTTGTGCCGAGGCTAGTGTCGGGATAAGGCGGTGTCATGGCATGAAATTGGCGGTGCCAATTTAGCTTCCGCTCAGATTTGGCACAACATAAATATGATGATACCTAAACCTCTTAAAAGTAACTTTTTTTCTTTTTCTTCACGATGCAAACGCACACATGCAGAGTACTAATATGTTTCTTATCGCTAAGAGCGGAAGGTACCCTTGGCTGTTGGCCAGACGCCATCACAACAGCCCAACAAATTCTCGCGCCATCCACATTGTGCCTTGGCTGCTAAGTTGTGGGCTGGCAAATACCAGCCAACGCCATAGCTTGTTCTCTCTCTGTCAGAACCAAAATAATCACTTCACTTCATTATGATGAACAAGAAAAGTAGGAAGAAACTAGGAAGAATGTAGAGAGAGAAACAAGAGAGAGAAAGTGAGAGAATTGGGAAGTTTACTTGCAAATGTGTAAGTTACAAATGACCAACCCCCCTCACTTTTCCTGAGGAGGTGTATATGTATCAAAACTAAAAGGCTTTCATGCCTTTAGTAATTCTACGGGCCGGGCTCAGGATTACTTGGGCTTTCGCCCGATACACGTGACCGGTTAGCTTACATTTAAGAGCCCGTTTACCCGTCTAGCCTATTACAACGTATATTTAATTAATGACCGAGACCTAATATAATAAATGAACGAACTTCCTTGTTCGACTTAATATTTTAAGGCTAACAATCTCCCCCGAAGTGAGTTCATTGTGACACTCCTTCGTGAGATCAATGAGATTGCTTTTGTCGTTAAGCTCTTATCTTTGTCTTGGTCTTTATCTTGTTGTAGGCTTGTTCCTTCATGCTTTGTGATCTTTGATCTTGAGCCTTTGTCATTGTCTTTTTCATCCGAGATCTTTAAATCTTTATCCTTCGCTTGATCGTCTTTCCACCTTGCGATCCTTGTGTCTTGACCACATGACTCATACTTTGCATTCATCTTGAATGATTGCTAACAATCTTCCCTTGATAGACTTGATATATTTGAAGGAAGTCTTGTATATCATAGTTTGTGCGGAAGTCTTTGTCTTTAATCTTGAGCTTCATGATTCTAGAATCTTGATGCTTATAGTATGTCTTAGTAGTTTGAGCATGAGGCAGTGGTAATGAATCCGACTTCAGCTGCGAATAAGGCCATCACAATCTCCACCTCTTTTATGTATCCTAAATAATAAAACAGTTAGCAATAAAGCGTGTGGAGAATATGGCTTTGTCCATTCGTCGATTTGGTTCAGTGAACCTTCGGTTCTGTAGGAACGTTTTAAGTATAAATATTATACCTGTGATAAGGTAGATCAATAGAAAATCTCTTGAAAGGTTTCAGCTGAAAGTCCCACCCCCCCACCCCCCCCCCCCACCACCCTCCCCCCCCCAACCGTTAGGATTTTTAACACGATGCATTAGATTTACATGCGTGCTAGTTCTCATTACCGAAACGACTCAAAGAACAGCAACACGGTAAGAGTGAATCAGATAGTACTATCTTTTCTGATTAAAGCGTCAATTCTATCCTGGAACAAGTTTGATTTCACATTGCATCGCCCCCCCCCCCCACCCATTCCGTTTCTTTTCAGTTGACACAAGCTTGATTCATATAGAATCTCGCAAGTCACGTACCAAGAGCTTGTTTGATGTTGGCTCAAGCAGATTTCACATCTTATCGAGGCCGCCCCCCCAATGACTTACATCCATAAGTTTCACTCGGATTTGTTCTGGCACAATCACAAGGATAATGCCGAGACTCTTGTTAACAAATTGGAACTAATTGGTGTTCAAACAAGTGTTAGTAACTGGAATGTATCCTAATGAATTTATTTATAGTTCTCTTGGCTTTGACTCGATTAGTGCGTTTCTTGTCTTTGGTAATAAGAGGTTGGAGCTGACTGCCACCTATTCAATATAACTAATACTTGGGAGTGAGAGAAGTCAATAGAAGTAGTGTGTATCTCCGTGACAAAATGAGAAAATGTTTCTGTTGAAGAGAAACCCGAATAGGCTTGGGAATGGTTGTGCATTGCATCATGGGTCCTTGTTAGTCGTCTTCAATGTCAGCAATCAACATTGTGTTTCTGACAGAATATGTATTTGATTCAGTTTCTGACTAAGTTGTGTGGAGGGCTTTTTTCTTATCACCTTTATTTTTTTTTTCCCCCCATACATTTCTTTTTCATTCTTCAACCCTTCATTGCTTCCACAAGACGTCATTATAAACACCTTGTTGTGATTGTTCCATGTTAGCTCAATCTTTAGTCGCATTCTTCCTCTTATAGACATTCTATCTCCAATTCATTACCTAAGCTGCTATTTCTAACTATGGATGTGTCCTTGGGTGATCCCTCGGTTCTGGTTGGATCATTGGACAAATACCTAACCTTACCACCTTATGACTTCAGAATCGTCGTGAAATAAGATGTTGTAGGTATGAGATCGTAACCATAAAACCTTTTCCGAAGAGTATCAAGCACTTTGAGTCGATAAGATCACGTTTTAATTTCACAAGATCACATTTTAAATACATTTCTCCCCTTATTTTAAATACTAATTCACTTAGTTTTTGAAATACTTTGTGATTAAAATTTGTCTTGAAATACCATGGGGGAAAAACTTTTACTTAGCATGAATTACATGGAACATTAACTTGCTCCCCCTCGATTTTACATATGTTTGACACCAAAAACAATGATACCAAGTTGTAAAATGAATATAAAATTGAGGGTTAGCATTGTTGAGCACACAATTTTGAAAGATTATGAATTGTCATTGAAGAATTCTTGAAAAATTGTGCTTCTACCACCTATCATTCTGTATATAAATCAAATTCTATTTAATAGTCTTTATTATTTTCCGTCAGATGTTATTCAAGGACCTTTGTAATGTGTTGATTACATAGAATTGTCATGTTTATGATGTATCCAACAAATCATTAAAACATTATTTTTCAGAAAAAGACCTCCCTCAAACTTTGACTCATTTTAAAAATGACACCAAATGTAGAATAATTGTCTTGTAAAACAATATGAGGGATGGAGTGTTGAACACACAATTTTGAAAGATTTTGAATTGTCATTGAGAAATTCTTGAAAAATTGTGTTCAACTTCTTTGAAAAAACAAATGTTAGAAGACTTCTCTTCTAACGCTAAGGATACGCGCACTTATGCGTACACTCTCCTTTGTCGTTCGGGTCCGAGTTGCAATCTGAGAGTGATTACAAGTCATTAAGAAAAATTAGAAATGACATGTTTTGAAAACATTTGAAACTCCTGTTCGAACTTCATTTACACGCCCGTGTCGATGTTAATCAACATTTCTAGGTACGTAAATGTTATCGATTCCAAGAGACATGTCGAGAAGAATATTTTTGAAACATTTCTGATTTTTTTGATTTTGTTTTTTATTTTGAAATTTTTTATTTTTGTATTTTTTTTCAAAAATATGTACATGAGTGATGTTTGATGAAATATCAAGCAGATTCATTTGTCAGAACCTCCAGTTCACAAATTCTAAAAAACTAAAAAATGTCAATAACTCATAGTAAACGAGGGTTTTGGGCCTCGAAAAATCCTTAACCAGCTAAAGGGTGTTGTAGCGTAATCCGTCTCATTTTTCTCTTCGATTTGAGAGGTCACAGGCCAGAAACGGACTTACGGATCAAAAGTTATGGCTGTTTTACTCAAACCAGGGGTGTGTACGGTTCGGTTTGGGTCGGTTTTTGGCTAAAATCGAAACCGAAACCGAACCGAAATATTCGGTTTTTATAAAACCAAAAACCGAAACCGCTCGGTTTTTGGCGGTTCGGTTTTTTCGGTTTCTCGGTTTTTGCGGTTCGATTTTTCGGTTTTTCCGGTTTCAAACCGTTTATATTTGGTTGTGGCTAATTTATATTAATAAACTTGTTTTACATAGAAAATTGGTTATTTTTATAAATAAAAAATTGTCAATATTAGCCTAATAATGTTTACACAAAATTATACAATTATACACATATAAATGAGAGAAACACACGTGGATGTGAAAATACACATAGTATGATCATTGTCATATATGTAACGATATATTGTCAAGTAAATACACGTACACGACAAACACATATATAAACATTAACATAATACATATATTTTAATTTCATCCATAAAATAAATATAAATTTAAAATTTTGATTTATTATTTATTTATTTATATTACATTAATTATATATTATTATAAAATTGGTTTGGTTCGGTTCGGTTCGGTTTTTACGGTTCGGTTTTTGGACAAAAACCAAAACCGAACCGAAATTTTTCGGTTTTTGAAAAATTAAAAACCGAACCATCGGTTTCTAGTTTCGGTCGGTTTTTTCGGTTTGGTTTTTTCGGTTTTCGGTTCGGTTTCGGTTTTTTCGGTTTCTTTTGCTCACCCCTAGTAAATGTTATCGATTCCAAGAGACATGTCGAGAAGAATATTTTTTGAAACATTTTCTGATTTTTTTGATTTTGTATTTTCTTTTTGAAATTTTATATTTTTGTATTTTTCTTTTTGAAATTTTATATTTTTGTATTTTTCTTTTTTTTCAAAAATATGTACATGTTGATGTTTGATGAGGTATCAAGCAGATTCTTTTGTCAGAACCTCCAGTTCTGCTGGAGTCAAACATCTCATACCAATTTGCCTGACAAGATACTGAAACCTATCTTCGGGTAAGGCTTTAGTGAACATATCAGCCAATTGGTATTCAGTTCTGACAAAGTATAATTCAATTATACCGTTTTCAACCTGTTCCTTTATGAAGTGATACCGAGTATGGATATGCTTGGTACGAGAGTGCTGCACGGGGTTGCATGATATTGCTATGGCTGACTGAGAGTCGCAATACAACGGTATTTTGTTGTAGTTGAAGCCATAATCTTGAAGCTGTGTCCGCATCCACATTACTTGAGCAATATTGACAGATACGCCACGTATTCAGCCTCTGCTGATGGACATTGCAGTCAGTTGCATGCTTCTTTGACATCTAACTGACTAACTTTTTACCTAGAAATTGTATTCCTCCAGAAGTGCTTTTGCGAGTATCAAGGCAACCTGCATGGTCGGCATCTGAAAAAGCAATTAGTTCAAAACTAGAATCCTTCGGATACCTGAGTCCCATATTAGTGGTTACCTTTAAGTATCAAAAGATCCTTTTAACCTCTGAGGTGTAATTTCATGTCGGTCTTGCTTGATATTCTTGCACAATATCATACAGCTTGCCCTAGTCTTGGTCTACTAGATGTCAGTTTACTATGTGACCCGATTTTGCTACGGTAGTCAGTTTGGTCTACGGGTTCACCACTCAAGTCTGCATCTAATTTAGGTTTCGTAGCCATTGGTGTACCAATGCTTTGTCCTTTTTCCATACCATGTTTTTTCAGAATCTCTAAGGTGTACTTGGCCTGATTGATAAAAATATACCGTGTGGGATTGGGTGATCTGAGTCCTAAATGAATTTCATTTCCCCCATTAAGGACATCTCAAATCTACAATGCATTAATTTTTCAAAACGTTTGAAAATTTAGGGTTTGTGGAACCAAAAATAATGTCATCAACGTAAATTTGCACAAGTAGAATGTCCTCCCCGTATTTTATCGTGAATAGGGTCGGGTCAATGATACCTTTAGTAAAACCTTTGGAAATCAGGAATTTTGAGAGTTCATCATACCAGGCTCTCGGAGCTTGTTTCAATCCATATAGAGCTTTCCTTAGACGGTAAACTTTGTCTGGATGATCAGGATCAATGAATCCATCTGGTTGTGCAACATAAACCTCCTCCTTCAATGGACCATTAAGAAATGCCGTTTTTACGTCCATCTGATAAATTGGAAAAGACTTGTGTGCAGCATATGCGACAAAAATCCTGACAGCCTCCAAGCGAGCAACTGGAGCAAATGATTCTTCGAAATCAATACCCTCTTCCTGAGCATAACCCTTTGCTACAAGTCGTGCTTTGTTGTGAATTACAGTTTGGTCTTCATCCTTTTTGTTTTTCCATAACCACTTTAGCTTGATTACGTTCTTGCCAAAAGGTTTGTCAACGAGTTCCCAGACTTGTAGTCTGTCAAATTGATTGAAGGTTCTTCCTGCATTGCTTCTATCCATGCAGGAATCAGCCATTGCCTCCTTAATTGTTTTTCGGTTAACAATACTCACGGTGAGTGCGAACATACAACATTTTCGGATCTGTTGTAAGTTGTCGTCTTTGTTTTGAACTGGCTTGGATGGATTTCCATGAACTTGAGTTAACGGGTGATCTTTTGTCCATCGGTATTCTGAATGTTGAGGTTGATTGAAGGTATGCACATTTGAATTACCAATATTGCGTGAGGAAGACTCAGCAATTTCTTGTACCGGTGTACAGAAAGGATTGGTAAATTCTGCTTGATTATCGTTGTTTTCCTCAGCATGAACATTTGTTTGAGTTGTCGGTTCTGATGTAGGGTGAATATTCGTTGAAGGGTGTGTGTCTTGTGGAGCAGAATTATCGGTGGGAGAAGAAGACTTGTTGACACGAGAAGTACCATCATTGAAAAATTCATCATACAAAGGACCGAAAAGAAGATCCAACTCTTGTTGTGATGGAACTGTTGTATCTGCTGAAGGAGAAACATTTTGTAGTTCTGGTGCGGGTCTGGTTGTCATAATCTGACGCCTTTTGTCGCTGGGAGCGAGGCTGAAAGTGTCATTAGCAATAGACGTCTCCGACATCTCTTTGATCTCATCAAATCTGAGATGGATGGATTCAACTATCAACCTTGTTCTCTTGTTGTAGACACGATATCCCTTTGACTGAGTGGAGTATCCCACCAAAATGCACGGATCCCCTTTTTCTTTCATCTTATCTAAATTTTCACCATCTCTTGTTAAGTAACAAGTGCAACCAAAGATGTGAAGGTGTTTAATTGAGGGTTTTCTGTCATTAATGATGTGATATGCTGTTTTCTCATGAGTTGGGATAATGATTGATCTGTTTTGAGTATAGCATGCGGTTGCAATTGCTTCAGCCCAAAAGAATAAAGGAAGTTTAGAAGCCGAAAGCATCGTTCGAGCAGCCTCAACGAGAGTGCGGTTTCGTCTTTCGACAACGCCGTTTTGTTCAGGTGTTCGAGGAGTAGAAGTTTGATGCTCAATTCCTTCTTCTTTAAAGAATGCATTAAGTGTCTTGTTTAAGAACTCAGTGCCTCTGTCAGTGCGAACAGAAATTACTGGGGCTTGAAGATTTCTTTGGATCATCGTGAGAAAGTCTTTTAAAACTTCTGGTGTTTCATCCTTGGAACGTAGAAAGAGAGTCCAAGTGTATCTGGAGTAGTCATCGACGATTACCAGAATATATTTCTTCCCATTTATGCTTGCAACCCGCATTGGACCACATAAGTCCATATGAAGCAAATTTAACCGTCCTTTTGAACTTGGAACAGTCTTTGACTTGAATGAACTTCGTTTTGCTTTACTCACTTCACAAGAGGAACATAGTTGATCCTTGACATACTTCAGTTTTGGTAAACCAATCACAACATCTTTCTTCGAAAGCAAGTTGATGTAGTCGAAGTTGAGATGAGAAAGTCTTCGATGCCATAACATGTTGAGTGTGATGCTTTAGCCATGAGACAGATGGAGTTGATGAAGTTGTTTCTTGAAGAGAAATTGTATTTAGAGATCGTTCCCGTTTACGGTTAGTAGTCGTTTCCTAAGATCTCTAACAAACATGTAGATTTCCGAAATGCAACCTCCAAATCCGATCACGAATTGACCACGAGAAAAAGATGTGATTGAGAACTCGACGTGAGTCTAAACCCTTTTAATCGTGATATTTCCTTGAACCAAATCTCCATAACCAAGAATTGGAGCAAATTGATCATTGCCAAAACGAACGGTACCTAAGTATTTTTCAACAAAATTGCACAGCAGAGATAGATTGCCCGTCATGTGCTTTGTGCATCCAGAGTCAACAATGAATAGGATGAGTTATACAATCTGCAAGAGAATTAGAGGACGATGGAATACATGAAAAATTGGATCCTAAAGTGTTTGTGAGTTTTAAGACATTAGTTATCCTAGATACATTATCTATGGAAAAACTAACTTTCTTAGTCACACTTTCGTTCCTAACTTTAGGTACCCATTTCCTTTTTGTCTTAGGAACCCATGTATATGCTGATGGGCATTGTTGTGCTATCCACCATTTCCACACCTTATTAGTCTTCTTATACAACATCCTATAGTAACTCTTTGAATTTATGATAGTAGATTCTGATGCAACTGTTTTCTTATGGGGTTTTCCAGTACTAATAGGCACTACATTAGGCTTCTTAGTTCTAGTATTCACGTCATTCAAGAACATAGAAACACAAGCATCATGATTCGAATTAAACACACATTTTCCACAAGTAGCACAAACA